>LR749784.1:936870-1133107 GCA_902729485.2 Mus minutoides | reverse complement strand
TCATGGTACTGCCCCTTCCCCCAGCTCTTCCTGGACCCCACGAGCCAGGCCTAGGCCCTTCCAGCTAACCGCTTCCCATGAGCCACTACTCTGATGTCAGCCTATAACCAAAGGAGCTGGGGGGTCCGGGTCTGGTGACCAGCCCTTCTCAGTCCCCTCAATCAGGGTGCTCCCCACCTGCAGGCAGGAGGCAACACCCTATCTGCTGCCATCAGCCCCTTCCAGAGCCCACCTGTCCCCGCCCAGCCCTGTCCTGCCCTGCCATACCCTGCTCTGCCCCATCTGGGGGTGCTGTGCTCAGGGATGGGCCGGCAGGGCTGCATCCAGTCTCCCTGGTAAGCAGAGACTCAAGAAAACTTCTGGGGTCCTGCTTCTGGTCATATGACCCCAGGAGGGTGACCCTTGGGCATCTGTTCAGAAGGGACTGGGAGGGAGAGCCACACCCTGCAGTCTCGCTCTGCTGGTGTAGCGGGCAGCTCCTCACCCTAACCCCCACCGCGGGCTCCTGAGTCGGCAGATTAAGCATTTTATAAATTGTATTTTAAATACATGTTTTAAACTTGTCAGACATTTGTCCTCGTTTCTGGCTTCCTATCTCATATACTATGGTTGCTTGTCCAGCCCTGAGGGGTTCCTGCTCTTGCAGAGACTGAGACTTTTTGGGGTACTTGGCTTAAGTCCATCACTGTAGGACTTCCAAGTCCCCTGGACAGGGTTTCAGAGAGTCCTGCCTTAGACTTGAACCTGGAGGCATGCTGGAGCCAATCATACTTTGTGGTGAAGGGCTTGGGGGTGGGGTTTCACGGACTCCAGTACAGAGGCCGAGGTTCTTGGTGTTTATTGGCTTACCAGACCATGAAAGCAAACTCCCAAATCCAGGCCCTGCCCAACTATCTGCAGGCCTTGAACTAGAGCCACGGTTCCGGAGGATCAGTGGGTTCGAGCTGGCATGGAGCTAAGCCACTTTCTGCTGTCAGAGCTATGTTCCCTGGGAAGGACACGGGATGTAGAAAGGCAGAGGTGTTTGGCCCTCTTCCCATAGTTCTTCCCCTCCTTCCCAGTTTCTAAGCTTCCCATTATGCAGAGCAAAGCCAAGGCATTCCCAGAATTGGCTAGGAGGACGGTAGGCATCACTGAGTCCTGGGCCCAGGGATGTGTCACGCTCAGGCTTCTGTAAAGTGGTCCATTTCTGCTCTGCCCTGCCCTTTACGGCATCCATCTTCCCTAGAGCAGTTTCCCAACCGTCTCTTAGATGGATTCCCCAGTTACAAGGCCAGAGGCCTCTTCAACATTGTAGATGGGGCCCAGGAGGTTCTGGCCCTCAGTACCCACCTGCTTCCTTGCTGTCCTGGCTGGAAGAAGAGGCCATGAAAGTCAGGGCCCAGGCTTGTGGGGACACAATGATCCAGCACTGAATGGTTATGGATAGCCTGCTTTCGACGGACTGCCTTCTTGTCCAGCCTCGGGCAGAGTGGGATGCAGGGTACCTGGGCATAGGGGCTCTGCAGATTGGCAGCTGGAATAAGAGGGAGCGAGAGAACTCGGCATGGCCACCTCAGAGAAACCCTAGACTTGCTACATAATAAGCAGAGTGGGTTTGGGCAAATATCTTAGTGTCTGAGCCTCTAAGTTGGAGAGGATATAGGTACCTGCCACAGAGTGGATGATGGATAAGACTGAAGGCTGGGCGTAAGGCCGGCCATAGCATAAAGAGAAGCTAGCCCAGGAGGATGGGCTGGAGTGCAGACTGCCCCTGTCAGCATAGTAGCTAGGGTTCCCATTTCTGTAAGTGGGGTGACTGTAGGGCACACATCCACAAAGGACCTTCAAGTGGAACTGACTGGTGGGCTCTCAAAGACAGCCTAGGCCCAGGGCTAAGGCAGGAAGGTAGAGTCCAAAGCGTGGAGCTGGGTGCTGCATGGTGTGGGCCACTGTTTGTTAATAGTTCCCACACAACTAAACCCTGGCCTCTACCTAGGGGAACTTGGCCACATAGGGCTCTGCTCGCCAGCCCAGCCCACGCACCGGCCCTCACCATAGTTCTGCTGCTTCAGTCGGCTCAGGATCCTGAGGACCCTCCGTTCTGGGACTTCTAAATTTTCTATTTGCTGAGGGTTGTAAGGAATCTTCTTCCTGTGTCGCAGCCTGCCCATAGACGACTCCACCTCTCGGGCCTTGGGGGACCCTTCCTTCAGCTTCTTCTGATAGTAGCTAGGGAGGTAACACCCAGCTGCTCAGCCTGCTTGTGGGCAATTCATCCCTTCCTCCTGACCCCCTCTTCCAGCTGGCCGTCTGTGGCAAGACTGAAGCCCACCCAGGCATCTGGAGACAAGAGCCTCTTAGGACATATGAGGAAATGGCTCTATCTGCTGTGCATGTCACTTGATATCAGGGCTTGAGGGGGTAGAACGTGCATAAGGATTGTATGTGAGATGAGACCCGTTAGGTTCCCTGGACCAGCCCCTTTGAGGTCAGTCCGTATTACCCACCATCTCTGTTACTGTCGCTCAGATAACATTTTTGCCTAGACACCAGCTCTGCAGGGTTGGGGATGTGGTTCAGTTGCCAGAGTGCTTGCCTGGCATGCAGGAAGCCTTGGTACATAGCTAAACTGAGTTTGGTGGCATGTGCCTGGAATCCTAACACTCAGGAGGTGGTGGATATAGGAGGCTCAGTTCACAGCCATACTTGTCTAGGTGTTGAGGTCTTAGGTTGTCCTGGGATATGTGAAGTTCTTGTCTTAAAACAACAAGGCCCAGCATGCAGCTGGCTCCACCTCAGCTGAGCTGCAGCTTATAAGGTGGTGTGTGTCTCTGCTGTCATCTGCACACTCGCCAGGCTCCCACCCCAAACCTGTGCTTTGCTCCTAAGCGCTGACGTTATGTGCACGAGCCACCTTGTCCTGAGCATCGCTGGCTCCGCCCTCTGCTTTCCCATGGCTTCTGGACTTGGGTGCCGGGGCAGCTTTGTCTCCCTGCCTGCCACTTCTAGTCCAAGAATAAGGTGAACTGTCTGGTTTGAACTGGAGGCCCGTTCCCTAACTGACACGCCCACCAGGTTTCTATACTCAGCTAGACTACCCAGCGAGCAAAGACGGGCATGCACTAGCAGCTGTGGACACTCAAGAACCCTGCCTCCTGTACATTGTTTCTCAAGAAGCTTCGGTCCGTACAAACCAAAAAAAGGGATGGTAGGAGGGATGCAGAGGGAGAACAGGACTGGAGATGGTGCCTGGTGAGGAGTATCTCCTCTTCCAGAGGTCCCAAGCTTAGTTCCCAGCACCCACATCAGGTGCTTAAAACTAGTTGTAATTCCAGCTACAGAGGACCTGACACCTTCTGGCCCTTGAGGGTACCTTGAGGGTACGTGTACACACACACACACACACACACACACACACACACACACAGAACTGCACCTGAAAAGGGACTGGCTCAGACTACAAAGAGCTGTGACCGGCCAGCCAAGATGTGTTTGGCTTATTGTTCTTGAGACTGTCTCATGTAGCCCAGGCTGGCTTCTAATTCACAGTGTAGCCAAGGATAACCTTAAGCTCCCAATACTCCTGCCTCCAGCTCTTATATGCTGGAATTGGGGTGCATGCCACCACATGCAACTCACAACTCTCTCTTTAAAAATTATTTTTTTGTTTGTTTTCAAGACAGGGTTTCTCTGTGTAGCCCTGGCTGTCCTGGAACTCACTTTGTAGACCAGGCTGGTCTCAAACTCAGAAATCTGCCTGCCTCTGCCTCCCAAGTGCTGGGATTAAAGTCATGCACCACCACGCCCAGCTCTACTTATTTTTATCTTAGATGCATTGGTGTTTTGCCTTCGTGTGTATCCTTGTGATAATGTTGGAATGCCTGGAACTGGAGTCACACGGACAGTGGCGATTGGCCATGTGGATGCTGGGAACTGAACCTGCGTCCTCTGGGAAAGGGTCGAGTGCTCTTAACCACTGAGCCATCTCTCTGGCCCCTATAAACAACTCTCTTGAAAAGACTCTCAAAGAAGCAGAGGATGGGGATTTTAGGAAGATCACATGTTGGGCTGTGCTGAATTGCTCATTGGGCAGGGCTTGCAAAGTAATCAAAGTGGGGATACCGTTGGCATTTGTATGGAGACCACAGAAATATTTATGAGAGAGTCAAAAAATATAGAGCTGGGCTTGGTGGCGCATGCCTTTAATCCCAGCACTCAGGAGGCAGAGGCAGGCAGATTTCTGAGTTTGAGGCCAGCCTGGTCTACAGAGTGAGTTCTAGGACAGCCAGGGCTACACAGAGAAACCCTGTCTCGAAAAACAAAACAAACAAACAAAAAAATAGCCAGACTGTAGACGTCACTGAGCCTTACGGCTTACGCAAGTATGCATTGAGGCTGAGAGTATGTGTGGTGGGTGGTGGTCGGTTCATAGAGTGCTTGCCTAGTGTGTTCGAGGCCTTGGCCCCTGCACCAGAATAACCAAACATGGCTGTACACACTTCCAGCATTCAGGAGGTACCAGACAGAAGCATCAGAGCCTCAAGGGCATCCTCAGCTGTGTATCGAGCCAGAGTCTAGCCTGAGCTACATTTGCCCTTAGTGAGACAGAGTCTCACTGTGCAGCCCCACTGACCTGGAATATGCTGTGTAGACCAGATGGATCTCACACACAGATCCACTCACCTCTGCCTCCTGAGTACAGGTATCAAGAGCATGGGCTGCCATACCTGACCAACTTAAAATGATCGGCCTTCGGTTACTGGGCACAGTGAGGCATGCCCATAATCTCTAATGCTCAAGAGTGACGGAGCAGCTCAGGTCCCAGTGCGGCTGGGTTAACACAGATCCTGTCTTAACAAGGGAAGGAAAAACTTGGCTCTCACATCCACCCCCACCCCTGGGGTGTTTTGTCAAGGTCTTTTGCTGGGACTCAACAGCACCTTCCCTCATAAAGAATCACAGATTCCTTGCTGGAGGTCCAGATCCGTGATGGTGTGAAAGAAAGGAGCAGGCTGGGGAAGGCAAGCGGTAAGAAGGCACTGTCTACACTCAGACAGGAGGATTGCTGTCCTGGTGTTTGTTTTCTTAAAAAAAAAAAAAAAAAAAGTGACGTTGGTTGACCATTTCAGGTTCAACTGCTGACAGCACTGGCTGCTTAGACAAAGAAAGAGGCATCTGTGTTATGCTGGTGCTGGAATCCCGGCTGACGCTTCCTCCCAAGGAAGGGAAGAGTCGAGTGCAGGGAAAGCCCACAGAGAGGGAGAGACTCGGCCAGCTGTACGTCTGACAGAGGACTGATGTCCAGAACATATGACCTCCAACAAAAGAGTTAAGAAAACAACTCTGAGCTAGTTAAACCGGGCTAAGGATCTGAACAGCATTCCAAAAGAAATAAAAATGGCTAAGGAAGACTTCAAATGTGCCCATCATCCCTAACAACTAGAGAAATTCACTTTGAAGCAACTTTGAGATTTCGTCAAAGAATGGCAGAGATCGCTGGGCATCGTGGTGCACTCCTTTGATCCCAGCACTAGGGAGGCAGAGGCAGGCAGATTTCTGAGTTCGAGGCCAGCCTGGTCTACAAAGTGAGTTCCAGGACAGCCAGGGCTATACAGAGAAACCCTGTCTCGAAAAAAAAACAAAAAAAACAAAAAACAAAAAAAGAATGGCAGAGATCAAGAAAACAAACAGATGCTGGCAAGGCTGTGGGGAAAGGAGAGACCTCATTCACTGGTGTCACTGATGGTGGGTCTGCAAGCTGATGGGACCACTCTGGAAACAGTGTAAAAAAGTCCCAAAAGAAGATAAGTCTTGGTCAGCCAGGACAGAAGGAGAGGGTGAAATTCGGAGACTCCTGTGAGAGAACAGCTGGGCCTCCTACTTCCACCCATCGCCTTTTAGCCTGAGAATGATTTAGGCTGTAGTCATCTCTTTCTGAGCACCCACTGCCTGCCCACACTGCCCTTCCTGGAGGCTGAGCTGCCCACTGCCTGCCCACACTGCCCTTCCTGGAGGCTGAGCTGCCCACTGCCTGCCCACTGCCCTTCCTGGAAGCTGAGCTGCCCACTGCCCTTCCTGGAAGCATGCAAGATTCCTATTCTAAGAGTGTTGCAGAGTCTTGTTGGGAGGATCGCTACGGTCCTGTAACTGCAGAGCCAGGACTGCATGTGGGTTCTCACTGGGAGAACCTAGCTGAACCTTGAAGCCAGCACCCTGAGATGGAGAGGTAGGGAAATAAAACTTCCCTGGTATCATCTGCTCTCCTAGATCCAGCTGTTCCGGAAGCCCCAGCTGATCATCCCCCACCCAAGGCAGTTGTCTTATTGAGGTTTTCTTTCCTTTGCAACTGAGAATCCTAACCCTCAGAAGTCTCCGGGTATCACAGCACTAGCTGCCCCTCTCTGTCCCCCCACCTCTGACAAAGTAGCCCCTCTTACTTTGTGATCTCCTCTAGGGCCAACTCCGGCAGGGCCAGCATTTCCACTAGCAGAGAGAGGATCTCAAAGAAGAATGTGTAGGGGTTCCGGGGTGACATATCCATCAGGACATTCTGTTCTGGGATCATGAAGGAATAGCTGCCATTACTCTCAGGCACTTCAATGTCCCCCATCAACCTCCAGGTCCCCTTTCCAGCTCTGACTGCCCAGGGTTGACCCCTCTGCTCACCCACGGAGCATAAGAAGCGCTTGGTGTCTGTCATTACAGCCAAAAAGTCTTTGAAATCCACATGACCATCTCCTGCAGAGGCAAAGAAATGAGAGTAGCCAGGGGCCTTCTGCGGCAGGCCCAGGGACAGCAAGCCAGGTGTGACCTGGTGTCCACTGACAGCTCCTACCCCCCTCCCCACCCCAGGGCTGTAACAGTGATGCTGAGTCAGCAGAAAATGTGGACTAGAAAAATGACAATCTCCTGGGTCAGAAGCTATTGGACCTGGACAGGGGATGTAGCTCAGTTGGTAAGAGTGTCTAGCATGCACAAAGTGCAGGGTTCAATTCCCGAATACGATATAAACCTGGAGGCAGAGGGACAACGGTTAATTCTTCAAAGTCATCTTGGCTACACAGCCAGCTCCACGCCAGCCTGAGCTATAAGAAAATAACTGGGCCTTGAATTCCTGAGAGCCAGCATTGCGAGTTCAAAACCCACGTCCACCACTTCTCGTTTATGTAACCCTGGTCAAGCTTCCGGGCCCTAGAGAAGCTTTAGTTTTTTGGTTTTCTGTTTTGTTGTTGTTGTTGTTGTTGTTTGTTGTTTGTTTTTGTTTTTTGTTTTTTTGAGACAGGGTTTCTCTGTATAGCCCTGGCTGTCCTGGAGCTCACTTTGTAGACCAGGCTGGCCTCAAACTCAGAAATCCACCTGCTTCTGCCTCCCAAGTGCTGGGATTAAAGGCGTGTGCCACCATGCCAGGCGAAGCTTTAGTTTTTATGACGTGGCGACAGTCCTAACAGCTGCACGACGCATAGCACATGCGCACTAAAGGCCAGCAGCTGTCATTACGGAGTGCTGGTCTCTGCATGAGAATATGAACCTGCGCTGGAGAGATGGCTCAGCCGTTAAAGGCTAGGCTCACAACCAAAAATATAAGAGAATATGAACGTAGGAAATTCTGGCTAGCCCTCAGGGCCCGCAGGCCCCACTACAGTCCTGTCAGTAGCCTCCTCATCTCTTGCCAAGTTCTTCCCTGTTCAATGTGCTGCTCCCAGGCCACAGATGCCCCCCCAACCCCCACCTCAATCATGGTTCCTTAGAGGTTGAAGGGTTTTTGTTTTTTGTTTTTCTTGGTTTGTCAAGACAGGATTTTTGTGTAGCCTTGGCCATACTGGAACTTACTCTAGACAAGGCTGGCCTCAAACTCAGAGATCTGCCTGCCTCTGCCTCTGCCTCCCTGGTTCTGGGATTAAAGGCGTGCGCCGCCACGGCCACCTGGCATCAAACTTTTCTCCTTGTTACATTTTATTGGTTTTATGTGAGGGGAGACAGTGCCTACCACATCCCAGGTATGGAGGTGAGGTCTCTTTTGGGAGTGTCCCAGGTAGCAAGCGTCTTTACCAGCTAAGCCAAAGAAGTTCAAGCCAGGTCAGATCCCTTACTGCTCTGTCTCCCAAAACCCCCATCACCATGTGGGACACCAGGAACTCAGAAGAGACTCTGAGAGACAATGACTGTACACTCTGTCCCATGCTGCGCCCCAGGGCCCAAGCCAGTGGGAGCTAAGTTCATGTTCTCTGGGCTGCTTAACAGTGGACTCGGGAGGTCTCCCATCCTTAAAGACGGGCGTGAGAATGCTTAAGGACTTAACCCTGGCCATGGGTGGGACTTGGGGCTCAGAGAAAGGGCTCTTGTGCTGGTTCACACGCCTGGGGGCAAGAGCGGGGCAGAACTAGGCCAGCGACCTTTGGAACCTTTGTCTTCCCAGGTCAACACCCCTTCAAGTGTGTGTGAGGAGTCTGCAGTGGGGAGCAGTCTTGAGCAGTGGTCAGGACTTAGTTCCTACGTGGCCTGCCTGTCCCTTTGTCAGGCCACACCCTGTCACATGCAAGTGCCTCCAGCCCATTTTCTTTTCTTTTTTTTTTTTTTTTTTTCCGAGACAGGGTTTCTCTGTATAGCCCTGGCTGTCCTGGAACTCACTCTGTAGACCAGGCTGGCCTCGAACTCAGAAATCCACCTGCCTCTGCCTCCTGAGTGCTAGGATTAAAGGCGTGCGCCCCCACGCCCGGCCCCTCCAGCCTATTTTCATAGGGACTACTACTTCCTTCTCCTTTCCCTGACAACTATTTAATTTGTCACCACTTGGCTAGAGTGGTACCTCCTCCAGGAAGCCCTCCTTCCTGCCCCCATCTTTCAAGGAGCTGTAACTGCTGTCGTCCCCATACTTTGCTTAACTTCCGGGCAATCCTTTACCCTGTGGCAGTCACCATCTGGGGACCCCTTGAGGACAGCAAGGCTGTGTCTTACATGTCACTCAGGGAAGACATCCCATACTTATTGTCTGGCAGCTGTCTCCTGCCCCACAGGCACTGTCCCAACCTTTGCCTGCTTGCTCCATTTTATCTTATAGAACATGAGGAGGAGGTTGCTATTGTCAGCTCTGTTTTACAGACAGAGAAACTGAGGCCTAGCAAACTGCTGGGCTTGATCAGAGCCAGAAGGCTGGCAAAAGAAATGCAAGGCTCACCGGGCAGCGGTGGCACACACCTTTAATCCCAGCCCTAGAAGGAGGAGGATCTCTAAGTTCAAGGCCAGCCCGAGCTACAGATCAAGTTCCAGGATAGCCAAGGCTACACAGGGAAACCTTGTCTCAAAAAAAAAAAACAAAAGACAGGAAGAAGTATAAGAGTCATGGAGAGGGGGCTGGTGAGATGGCTCAGCGGGTAAGAGCACCCGACTGCTCTTCCGAAGGTGATAAGTTCAAATCCCAGCAACCACATGGTGGCTCACAACCATCTGATCTGGCTCCCTCTTCTGGAGTGTCTGAAGACAGCTACAGTGTACTTACATATAATAAATAAAATAAATCTTAAAAAAAAAAAAAAAGAGTCATGGAGAATGCTTGATGTGCAGAGATGGGGGGAAGGATTCCCAAAGTCACCAACACCGTTGGTTGGTTAGGAGGTAAGTTCTGGTCACTTCTGGATCCCCAGAAACTGCCACTGCATGTTGGGTCAGGGACCATTAGCTTCTGGAATTAGAGCCTGCTACAGCAAGGAGTCCCCATGGCCTAACGGGTCTCATGTGGGGCGGCCCCTCTCCAGGACTCAGGGAAGACCTCCTCGCTCACCATTGACGTCAGCACTCATCAGGGCTTCTTCCACCTGGGCTGGAGTAAAGGTGAAGCCAATCAGGAGCAAGATGTTCTTGAGGCTCCGTGCATCCACCTCACCAGGACCATTGAAGATATCAAAGTAGCTTCGAAAGGCTGTCAAGGGAGATAGAGTTACTAAGTGTGGCGCTCCTGCATCTGCATCATCAGCATCACCTGCATCATCATCATCATCATCATCACATCTCCTCGATCACCACCACCACCTGCTCCTCCTCCAAATTTCTTGTGGCATGTGGTGTATGTGTGGCATTCTTGGAAATCCGAGGAAAGGAGCCACTGTGGTCAAGAAGGCTCTAGACCTTAGGAAGGAGTGGGATGTAAGACGGTACACATCCATTCTCATAGGGCCAGCCCATCACGGGTGAGTTAGGGTCAGGGAGGATGGGGTCCACAAAGACCTCACCCAGGATAGGAGATGAGCACTCAGTGTTGTTGGGGGGATGGGGTGTGATGGGCAGGAGGGACTTGTTCAGAGCTGGTGGCCCCATTAAATGGAGAGGGACTGTCTAGGATGGGTTCTTGGGGAACTCTGCCTTTCCTTCAGGCTTCCCCTAAAGAGGACTGGTGGGGAGGAGGAGGGAGCCCACCTTTTCTGTGTTCTGGGGCCAAATGTAGTTGACCCCCTGGAGACACTGCTTGTGGTAGTGGGGCAGTGGGGAGGGGGCGTGGCCACATGGGCCAAAGGCGCCTGGCTCTATGCCAAGCCCTGTGACCTCACTTGTTTATCCCAGTCTCAGTCATGCGCAATAAAAGCAGCATGTGTTGGAGAGGTTAGTGCAACATCTCAAGATACCATTCTATCAGCCAATCCTACATGCTGCCTTGGATGTGTTTGTCTATGATTGGGTGGTGAGAGGTGGCGTATAAATTGAGGGCAGCCCCAGATGAGGAGAGCCAGACCAGACCGGCCAGTGACCAGAGGAGACAGACCAGCCAGGGGCCAGAGAGCAGCAGCGTTAGACCAGAGGGGCCAGAGACCAGAGACTAGCATAGCAGTGTTAGGCCATAGAGAGACCAGATGAGGAGAGCAGCACCAGCGTTAGCCAGCCAGTGTAGGAGAGAGCAGAGTGAGTGAGTGAACGGCTGCTGTGTGAAACCAGAGAGAGAGAGAGAGAGAGAGAGAGAAAGAGAGAGAGAGAAGCAGAATAAAGCAGAAGATGTGAAGGCAAGCTGCTTGAAACCACCTTGGCGTCCTGTGTCGTTTCTTCCCACCATCTCTGCTGGTCAGAGACGTGTGGGCACGCAGCAGTGTGGGCAGTGGTGTGGGGCAGTGGAGCGGCAGATGAGTACTGTGAGGTACTCACCTTCCTCCTGCTTCAGGGTGAGGTGCTCCTCAGTCCGCTCCTCCCAGCTCTGATACATTCTGAAGAGGCTATGCTCTTTGGGCTCCTGCCTGCAGGAGAATGGGCCCAGGAGAGCTTGCGACCATCTCCTGCCTGCTGGTGCTCTTGCCCCTGCCAAGGCCACCCAGGGGCAGGGGAGAAGA
The DNA here is from genome assembly GCA_902729485.2 of Mus minutoides. Lineage (NCBI taxonomy): Eukaryota > Metazoa > Chordata > Mammalia > Rodentia > Muridae > Mus > Mus minutoides. The sequence continues at coordinate 1,121,816 of LR749784.1, read as the reverse complement.
AGACTGGGCAGCAGAGGGAGGGAGGGAGGGACTCTGTTGTGTCAAGAAGCCACAAGTAACAGAAAGAGAGACCCAAAGGCCTGAGACAGGAGCCACAGATGGTCCCTTTGGTGGTCGTGGGAGGACTGTGTGCAGTGCAGGGGTGCAGTGCTTGATTAGTGTGTGTGAGTCCACAGCTTCCAGCCTAGCATCAGAGAGGAGGGAGGGAGAGTGGAAAAGGGGTGGGAACTTGGGGGACACCCTGCTGGGAAGCACTTAGAGACAATGAGAGGAGGACTGAGGGGATGACCAGAGATGGGGGGAAGGAGGGCTGGGGTGGGGAGGGAAAAGGCCAGAGTCACAGTTGGAAACAGATCGAAAGCCAGGGCTCTGGTAAGATGGCAGGCTAGTGGAGGTGGTTCCTACCGGATCTTGGCATAGTTGAGACTTCTCTCGTTGCCCTGGGGCAAGAACTCTGGCCATCTCCAGTTCTGGTCCTGGGCAGAAGTTGGCAGGACTGACCCAGAGGACCCCATAGGGATGGAGGTTTGCCCAAGGGCTGGTGGTCTGACCCAGGATGGGACAGTAGCTGGAGCAGAGGTGCAAGGTTCATGCAGGGTCAGAGGTAAGGTGGGAATGGAGCTGCTGATGGGGCCTGAGGTGGACACAGAAGTCACAGTAGTCATAGTCTTGGGGGACCTCCTGGCTGTCAGGCCCCGGGACTTCAGAGTCCTTCTGTGGGTGGCTTCCTCTTGCTCTTCTACCTCCAGGAGGCACTTCATGAAACCCCGTCGGGAGTTCGTAGGACCCTGGGTGCCTGCAGCTGACAAGGCCTGCTGCCGCTGCTTCTGCCCTTGGCCCAGCTCCTTCTTAAAGTCTCTTTCCTCCTGAGGGGAGGGGAAGGTACATGTGATACCTCTGAGCAGCCAGGCAGACAGACAGACAGACAGACAGGCCTACCTGAGGGAGGTTCAAGCCTCCCTCAGAGCCCCTGGGGATGCTCAGACTGTCCTCTCCAAATCTCTGAGGACCACTCCAGGCGCCATCCGGAAATGGAGCGATCTGGGAGTGATCTGACCCACCCACCCTACACCTCCCACCTGCAGGCTGTATTTGTGAGTGAGCCAACTTCCCTCACTGAAACCCATACAGCTGTGGCCTTACCTCACTCTGGATGCCTCAGTCACACAGGTGTCCCAGCATGTATGGGCAGTTCAGATACGGTTTCTCATTCATTACAAAGAGCCAGCCATGCCTATGTCATCTGATCCCTCTCAGCCTGAGGGTGGGCAGCCTGGCCCACCTTTCTCCCTCACTTTTTTTTTTTTTTGATTTTTTTTTGAGACAGGGTTTCTCTGTATAGCCCTGGCTGTCCTGGAACTCACTTTGTAGACCAGGCTGGCCTCTAACTCAGAAATCCACCTGCCTCTGCCTCCGGAGTGCTGGATTAAAGGCATGCGCCACCACATCTAACACTTATTTATTTATTTAGGTTATTTTCGAGACAGGGTTTCTCTGTATAGTCCTGGCTGTCCTGGAACTCACTTTGTAGACCAGGCTGGCCTCAAACTCAGAGATCCGCTTGCCTCTGCCTCCCGAGTGCTGGGATTAAAGTTGTGCGCCACCACACCCGGCACTTTTTTTTAAAAAAAATATTTATTTATTTTACATATATGAGTACACTTGTAGCTGTTCAGATGGTTGTGAGCCTTCATGTGGCTGTTTGGAATTGAATTTAGGACCTCTGCTCGCTCCACTCAACCCTGCTCCCTCAGGCCTAAATATTAATTATTATACATAAATACACTGTAGCTGTTTTCAGATGCACCAGAAGATGTCTTGAGATCTCATTACAGGGGGCTGTGAGCCACCATGTGGTTACTGGGATTTGAACTCAGGATCTTCGGGAGAACAGTCAGTGCTCTTAGCTGCTGAGCCATCTCACCAGCCCCTTTTTTGGTTTTTCAAGACAGGATTTCTCTGTCCTGGAACTCACTCTGTAGAGCAGGCTGGCCTCAAACTCAGAAATCCACCTGCCTCTGCCTCCCTAGTGCTGGGATTAAAGGTGTGCGCCACCACTGCCTTATTTTATGTATATGAGTATACTGTATCTGTCTTCAGACACTCCAGAAGAGGGCATGAGATCTCATTGCGAATGGTTGCAAGCCACCATGTGGTTGCTGGGATTTGAACTCAGGACCTCCGGAAGAGCAGTCAGTGCTCTTAACCATTGAGCCATCTCTCCAGCCCCTCCCTCACTTATTCTTACTGGCAACCTTCCTCCCCCCAACTGTGTGGCCTCAGTAATACTAGGAGCCCTTGCACCCCTAATTCTTCCTTTAGATGAAGCAAGGTACCATGAGGCAAGGACGTTGCCTTTAATCCCAGCTCCCACCTGAAGTCCTCATAGTCTGTAACTAGTTCCAGGGCATCTGCCACCCTCTTCTGACTTCCTTGAGAACTGCATGCTCATGGTACACAGGGATACATACAGACAAACACTGCAAACCCTCTCACCCCCAGAGAAAAGGAAAATAGGATCATGATGATAGAGTGCTCATGACTGACAGGATAACTTGAGACTGGATGGTCAGGGGAAAACTGCTGAGTGACATTTAAGTTGAAGCCTGAGTAACCCCATGGACTTAGTCATGGCTGGATCTATGGAGGGACAGTCAGGCATAGCGGGTGGCAAATGCAAAGGTCCCTGGGAAATAATTTTAGTTTCTACAGGGTAGAAATCCCACCAGAAGCCGGGTGGTAGTGGCACACACCTTTAATCCCAGCACTTGGGAGGCAGAGGCAGGCAGATTTCTGAGTTCAAGGCCAGTCTGGTCTACAGAGTAAGATCCAGGACAGCCAGGGCTATACAGAGAAACCCTGTCTCAAAAAACAAAAACAAAAAAAGAAGAAGAAGAAGAAGAAGAAGAAGAAGAAGAAGAAGAAGAAGAAGAAGAAGAAGAAGAAGAAGAAATAAATCCCACCAGAGTAGCTAGACACAGAGCCTTGTGTGTTTGCTTGAAGATTCAGGGTCTTACTTTACGAAGGAGAAGTTTGGGCTAGGTGATGGGTGCGGGGAACGGATGGACTCAGAAATGGCTTTGTAGGGTGGGGAGGGATTGCTGATGTACTGGGAAGGAATTATAGTGGGATAAGAGGAGTCAGGAGTGATTTTGAGCTAACTTGCATGCAGGGTGAACAGCTAGGGCATCCTTTCCTGAGGTGAAGACTGGGTCAGGAGTGGGTGGGTGGGTCCTGTTGGCATCAGGACCTCTGAAACTTGTAACATCACATAGGCAGGACCTACAGACCTGTTGCCAAGACAACGGCCACCATATTCCCAGAATCCACTTGGCTCACCTCTCACCTTCACCTGTGTTACATCATTATTCCTACATATAAGGGGAATGCCTCTCTCTCTCCCTCTCTGTCTCTCTCTTCCCCCTTTCTCTTTCTGCCATCACCTTCCTTGCCCCTCTCTCTCCCAGTAAATCTCTTGGGTTTTGTTTTTGTTTTTTTCGAGACAGGGTTTCTCTGTCCAATAAATCTCTTACTCATGGCACTGTTTTGGCCTAGTGTGCTGTGTTCAGACGCGAGCCGCTATTCTAACACATCAGAGGATATAAGACACTGCTCTGGTCGGTAGTCTGAGGAGTGAATTCAGTCTGTCTGGCAGTCGGGCCTATGAACTGGGAGTTTCGAGGCACAGTCTGACTTGGAGATGTGGAGAGTCATTGGCAGGATTGAATGCAGCCCTCCAGGGCACACAGAGGGGAGAGTGCAGAGAAGCCAGGAGGGCAGAGAAGTCCAAACCATGGAGGGAGACTAGGCAGGAGCCAGCTGTGATGTAATCTTGAAGTCAGGCCCCTGAGCTCAGGGAAGATGGGCGTGGGAAGGAAGGGGAGCCTCAGCAAAACAGCTTCATAAAGTCTTTGTGTGCATGGCTGGCGTGTGTGGATATGCATGTACCATGTAGGACATGGAGGGCAGAGGACAAGTTTGGGACTCAGTTGTCTCCTTCTGGGTGTGAGTCCTGGGGCCTGACCTCAGCTCTGCACGAACTCTGTACCTGCCTGCCTCTCTGAATGCTGGCATTAAAGAAAGGTGTGAGCTGCCCCAGCAGGCTACCTGTAAACTGATCTCTGTGTATGTATTCACAGGAGGCTGGTCAGGTGCCACAGTATGTAGGTGGAAGCCGGGGGAATGACTTGCCGTAGTTGGTTCTCCTTCCAACCTACAGGTCTCTCTGATGGAACTAAGGTTGTCGGGCTTGAAAGCAAAGGCTTTTACCTGCCAAGCCATCTCTCCAAGCCCACCCCATCCCCCTACTAACAAAGCAGCATGTTTAGCTCAAATGGGCCTTGACTTTCTATATAGCCGAGAGTGACCTTGGGTGTCTGATGAGACTGACCTTGAGTGTCTGTGGTTCCTTCATCTAGCTCCCCAGTGTTCAGATTACAGGCTTGTGTCACCACGCCTGGTTTGGGAAGTATGGGGGTGAACCTAGGTGCTTGTTTATGCCAAGCAAACTCTGCCAACTGAGCCTCATTTCCATTGACTGTTCTTGTAGAGGACCCAGGCTATAGAACCTTGTCCCCTCATGGAGGCTTACGACTATTTGTAAAGCTAGTCCAGAGAATCTGATGCCCTCTAGCCTCCGAGGGAACCAGACAGGCACATGGTACACAAATATACAGACAAGCGAAACACCCATACATTGAAAATCTAAAACCGAAAAGAAAAAAATGTAAAAGGATATTATGTACCATATAAGTCTAAGAAGCATGTGAAGATCTGTTGTTTGAAAGGCCCCTTAAAGAAGCATATGGAGAGGACTGGTGAGATGGCTCAGCGGGTAAGAACCGGAACTGCTCTTATAAAGGTCCTGAGTTCAAATCCAGAAACCACATGGTGGCTCACAACCACCTGTAATGAGATCTGGTGCTGTCTGAAGACAGCTACAGTATACTTCATTTATTTTAGTAAATAAATCTTTGGGCCGGGGATGGGGCCGACTGGAGCGAGCAGAGGTCCTGAAATTCAGTTCCCACTGACCACATGAAGGCTCACAACCATCTGTACAGCTACAGTGTACTTATATACATAAAATAAATAAATCTTTAAAAAAAAAAAAAGGAAGCATATGGAAGGGTCCATAGGCACTAAGGTACATGAGTCTATAGGTGGGAGCGTGGGTGTTAGGGTAGATATTGCTGTACAAATGGAGAGACTGGCAGTGTGGCGGGAAAGGATCTGATAAATGGGGGGCGTGGCTACTGATGACTGATGGGCAGGAGGAGGCTGGAGTTTCTCCTTCCTCGTTCTCCTGCGACACCTGTTGGTCTGAAAGGACACAGTAGAGCATGACAGGGCATCAGCAAATCACACACTGTCACTTCAGGACCCAGCAGACCAAGTGTGCCTGGCTGGAGTGTCCTGGACCAGGGTGTGGGTGGGAATGTGTCCTGAAGATAGGCAGGGGTGACGAGAACTGGGTGATGAAGCTTCTAAGCTTGTGCCTTCAACTCAGAGACCAGGAAGTGGCAAAGCTGGGGGGTGGGGATGGCTGGGAGGCCACTGGCGTGAAGCTGTGGCTAGGAGCTGAGGGCAAAGGGCTGATGGGAAGCAGTCCTGAGAAGGAGTCACGGGCTCCAGAGTGGGACCTCATTTCTGACTGCCCACTCAAAGAGGACACACGAGGGCCAGCAGCGCGCATGCACGCACGCACACATGCACACACACACACACACACACANCCCCCCCCCCCCATTCCCACTCTGGCCCTACTTACTGGAGGAGGCGGTGGAGGCCTCGGTGCTGCCTTGCTCTCTGCAGCCTCTCCTCTAAACAGAAGAAACCGGATGGGGTGGGGGCAGGGTTGCAGGTCAGGGCTTATGCATTAAAGGCCCTGGCACACGAAATCCTGCCCCCTAGCGCGTGTGTGTGTTCCCCCACTGCCTCACCTGCACGCATAGAGATCTATAGAACAAAGATGAGGCCCAGCAACCTATGACCTAACCAAGGAGCTTCAGCCGGCCAGAAACACAAAACACCTCCCCGTTTTTTGAGCTTTTAGTTTTTTTTTCTTTTTTTGGTTTTTTGAGACAGGGTTTCTCTGTGTAGCCCTGGCTGTCCCGGAACTCACTCTGTAGACCAGGCTGGCCTCGAACTCAGAAATCTGCCTGCCTCTGCCTCCCAAGTGCTGGGATTAAAGGCATGCGCCACCACTGTCCGGCTTGGGTTTTTTTTCTTTAATGTCATTCGTTAACTCATTTGACGTTAGCACACATGTCAGGAGACAATTTGTGTAGACCAGCTTCTCCTTCTACTGGATGACCTACTATGTGGGCCTTGATATCAGGTCACCATACTTAGTGGCCAGCACCTTTTACCTACTGAGCCAAATCACTGGCCAGTTATTTGTTGTTATTGGGGGTGTATGTAAGTGAGTGTATGTGTGTGTGCGCGCGCGCGCGCGCACGCGCGCGCAAGTGTGGAAAGTCAGAGGACAACTTGAACAAGTTCAGTTCTCTCCTTCCACCATGTGAGTTCCTGGCCTCAGGTTGGCAGCAAGCAAGCACCCTTACCCATTTTGCATCTCCTCAGCCTCCATTTTGTTTTGAGGCATGGTCTCTCATCCACCTGGAGCTGGCTAGACTAGCTTAGCTGGCCAGCCATGGTCTCAGGATCCACCTGTCTCCAAGCACATGCCTCTGTACCCAGCTTTTTATGGGGGCGGAATTCATTTCAGCTCCTGATCTCTGCACCCTGGCTGCGCTGGCAACCTAGCACCGTCTCTGGCTTGGTTGAAGAGCCGGGCAGGGGTGGCCCCGGAGAATGACTTACCTGTCCTTCTGTGTTCGAGGTCCTGGTACAGATGGCAAAACGGGAGGGGCCTTCTTTTCTTCTGCAGTCACCTTGGGCTTGGGGGGCACTGCCTCCTGGGGGTTGTCCTTCTGAGTCCCTAAGCCAGGTGCTGGCACTGGCTCTTGCAGCCTGGCCTGTGGGCGGCCTGCTTCACTGGAGGAGTTATTCTTCTGTGGCTGACTCCTGCTGTCTGAGGGGCATGGCTTCCCCAGATCATGATCTGTGTTTCCCTGAGCGGGGAGAGGGAAAGTCTAGGAATACAAGAAGACTCCCTGAGAAGAGCTATCGTCTGACATCCTCAGGGGAGCATCAAAGGGCAGAGCCCTCCCCTGACACCCTTCCTGTTCTATGGCATATAATTATTTTTTCCCTAAAGATGTATTTTTCTTTCTGTGTATGTGTCTGAGTGGCTGTTTGGCACATGTCTGTAATGTCCTTAGAAGCCAAAGAGGGCATCAGATCCTAGAGTTACAGGGGTTTTGAGTCACCATGTGTGTTCTGGGACCTGAACTCCAGCCCTCTGGAAAATCAGCCAGTGCTCTTAACTCCTGTGCCATCTCTCCTGACATGTGTGTGTGTGTGTGTGTGTGTGTGTGTGCATGTGCGTGTGTGTATGTGTATGTTTTCTATCTTTTTTTTTTTCTGTTCCTGGTTTGAGACAAGGTCTCTCTATGTAGCCCTGGCTGACCCAGAACTCACTCTGTAGCCCAGGCTGGCCTCAGAGTTCCTCAGATCTCCCTGACTTGGCCTCTTGAGTGCTGGGATCAAAGGTTGTGTGCGTCCACCATACCCAACCCTCGTGTATTTTTTTTCTGTTTTCTTTTCTTCAATGTGGTTACTTCTATGACCAGTTCCTAGCATGTTTTTCAGAACCTTCTTCTTTTGTTTCTGAGCAGGATTCCATTGCACGGACACCACAGCGTCTCTCCACTCAGCTACTAATAGATGCTTGAAGTGTTTCCTAGTTTTAGTGATTATGGGTAATACATCTATGACCGTTGATATCCATGTGGGTATTAATATCCCCATGAATCTCTCTGCATGGATATTTGATTTTCAATTCTCTTGGGCAAATACATAGGAGAGTGTCCTGGATAGTTTTATGTCATCTTGAGAGGAGAGAACGTCAATCAAGAAAGTGCTTCCGGGCTGGCGAGATGGCTCAGTGGTTAAGAGCGCCGACTGCTCTTCCAAAGGTCCCGAGTTCAAATCCCAGCAACCACATGGTGGCTCACAACCATCCGTAACGAAATCTGATGCCCTCTTCTGGAGTGTCTGAAGACAGCTACAGTGTACTTATATATAATAAATAAATAAATCTTTAAAAAAAAAAAAAAGAAAGTGCTTCCAAGCCGGGCTTTGTGGCGCACGCCTTTATTCCCAGCACTCGGGAGGCAGAGGCAGGCAGATTTCTGAGTTCGAGGCCAGCCTGGTCTACAAAGTGAGTTCCAGGACAGTCAGGGCTATACAGAGAAACCCTGTCTTGAAAAAAAACCAAAAAAAAAAAAAAAAAAAAAAAAAAAAAAAAAAAAAAAAAAAAAAAAAAAAGAAAGAAAGAAAAGAAAGTGCTTCCATAAGATAGGGCTGTAGGCAAACCTGAAGACATTTTCTTAATTAGTGGTGGATGGGGGAGGGCCCAGCCCATTGTGGGTGGTGCCCTCCATAGGCTGGTGGTCTTAGATTCTATAAGAAAACAGGCTGAGCAAGCCATGAGGAGCAGGCCAGTAAGCAGCACCCCTCCATGGCCTCTGCATCAGCTCCTGCCTCCAGGGTCCTGCCCTGCGTGAGTTCCTGCCCAGCTTCCTTCAATGCTGAACTTATGGAAGCAGAAGTCAAACAAATCCTTTCTTTCTCAGCTTGCTTTTGGTCATGGTGTTTCATCACAACAGACACCCTAAGAGGGTGCAGGTGTCTCAGCTCATTAAGAATGTCCCAAGAAGGGGCTGGTGAGATGGCTCAGTGGGTAAGAGCACCCGACTGCTCTTCCGAAGGTGATAAGTTCAAATCCCAGCATCCACATGGTGGCTCACAACCATCCGTAACGAGATCTGGCGCCCTCTTCTGGAGTGTCTGAAGACAGCTACAGTGTACTTACATATAATAAATAAAATAAATCTAAAAAAAAAAAAAAAAAGAGAGAATGTTTCAAGAAGCCGGGCGTGGTGGCACACGCCTTTAATCCCAGCACTCGGGAGGCAGAGGCAGGTGGATTTCTGAGTTCGAGGCCAGCCTGGTCTACAGAGTGAGGTCCAGGACAGCCAAGGCTACACAGAGAAACCCTGTCTCGAAAAACCAAAAAAAAAAAAAAAAAAAAAAAAAAAAAAAAAAAAAAAAAAAAAAAAAAAAAAGAATGTCCCAAGAGCCAGGCGTGGTGGCTCATGCCTTTAAACCCAGCACTTGGGAGCAGAGGCAGACAGATTTCTAAATTCAAGGCCAGCCTGGTCTATAGAGTGAGTTCCAGGGCAGCCAGAGCTACACAGAGAAACCCTGTCTCGAAAAACAAACAAAGGAAAACACCACCCCCACCCCCAAAAAATATTATGTTGGGCTAAGTTACATTATTTCCTTTTGTAAAGGAATGTAGAAATGAGAAAAATAAATATTTAAAATGTTCCAGTTTAGTAAGTTTTGGAAAGGCCAGCTTGCCTTGTAAGGCAGGGATACACACACACATAAACTGATGGACAGACATGTGGACAGACAGACAGATACACAGCCAGTCTCTTAAACCCAACACCTCCTAGCATCCTCCTTCATAGTACCCTTGTCCCTGCCCTGTCCCCAGGACACCTGTAGGGACCTCACCATAAACAAGACCTGAAGAAAACTCTGATTCCAAGTGCCTGAACCACCCAGTGGCCAGCGGAGACTGAGTGTCAGCCTGCTCCAGTGCACAGCCTCGAGCAAACATTAGCACACCTGTGTGGAGGACAGGGGGGCCCTTACACACACACACACACACACACACACACACACACACACACACACACACAAACCTGCATGGTGCCCACACTCTTCTCCCCAGTCTTCTGGGGTTACCTGGCAGCTCTCGGCAAGATGAATCTCTTTGACCTCTGCACTTGGCCATCTCTTCTGCTGGTCTTTGGTCTGCATGGCTGGCTGTGGCCGCCCTTCAGAGGTCACAAAATCCCCACTAGGCTGGGCTTGCTCAGGGCCTGCTTGCAGCTCCTTCGGCCTATCCTGGGTTGTCCTTGTGGAAAAAACAGACCCGGCTGTCACTTCATTCAGGCCTGGGGGCTGCTCTCCCGGAATGCCTGCCTAGGACTAGGTGCACCAGGGGTGCGCCCTTATTGCCTGGGAGAGTAGAGGAAGGACTGATACACACTCCAAGGCTCCTTGGGGTGGGTGTTGAGGACGTTAGGGTTTAACCCTTTCAGTGCTGGTTGTTTTTCAGAAAGAGAAGGAGTGTATGCTGGCGCCACACACCTCCTCACACCGCCCCAGTGTGCGGAGGTCTGGGGAGCACCCAAAGCTGAAGATTGTTCTCAGCTTCACAATAAGTTCAAAGCCAGCCTGGGCTGCATGAGATTCTGTGTTGCCTCTCTCACAACTACCCAGAGAGAGAGAGAGAGAGAGAGAGAGAGAGAGAGAGAGAGAGAGACTTTATCTTGGGCTGGGGATACTTTGATTGGTACAATACTTGTTTGACATGCACAAGGCCCTGGGTTCAATCACCAGTAACACACGTGCATGCACAGGTGCACACGCCTACATACACACCCACCAAAACATCAGAAAAATCAGAATGGTTGAGAGACGTGGGCCCAGGGTCATATGGCTAAGGATACCATCAGGAGCTGAATCTGTGAGTCTCTGGTCTCACTTTCATCAAGAGTGTCTCTTTTTTCACCATCCCCTTGCCCCTCCCCTTCCTTCTCTTCCTTCCTCAGACAGGATTTCTGCTCAGTAGCCTAGGCTGGCCTTGAACTACCAGCCCTACCTTAGCCTCCTCTGTGCTGTGATCCTAGGTGCATGCCACCCTGGCCTGGGCCTTCCTCCTACCTTTTAAACCCAGTACTTAGGAGGCAGAGGCAAGTGGATCTCTGTGGCTAGCCTCGTTTACTTAATGAGTTCTAGGACAGCCACAACTACATTAGATAGATAGATAGATAGATAGATAGTGTGTGGGGGGATGGGGAGGTGGGGAGAATGGTAGGTTAACATGCCACATCGGGCACATGGAGGTCAAAGGGCAACTTTCAGGAACTTTCAACTGTCTCTCCTTCTATCATGTAACTCCTGGCAACTGAACCTTTACCCATCAAGGCATCTTGCTGGCTCTATGGTGTAAGTTTGTCTATGTTTTTATTTATTTATTTAGACACTGTCTTAAGTGGTCTAAGATGGCCTCAAACTCACTATATAGCCAAGGCTAGCCTCAGGCTACCAACCCTCCCTCCTCCACCCTCTAAGTGGTAGGTTATAGAAGGCATGTGCCGCCAAGGCTGGCCCACTGACATCTTTTTGTTGTTGTTGTTGATTCTTCTATAGGTTTAGTGACTAAATGCTTACTGAGAATCTACCATGCAGGTGCCAGGGCTGGTACCAGGCAGGAGGAATCTGAAGCTGAACGGGAGACATAAACTCCCCTTGAATAAGTCACGTGGCAAGTCTCTGTCTTGGCAGCCGAGAGTACACAAAGGGTGGATGGAAATAATATAGTTGTAGTGGCTATCTCTGGTTGTCAATTTGACTATATTTGGAATGAGCTACAATCCAGAATTGGAAGGCTCACCAGTGACCCTAACCTGGAGGCTTGGAGATAGAAGTCTCTGGTCTGGATCTTGGTATGGAGATCTTGATAGCATATTCAGAAGATTAAGACAGAGAGATCTCTGAGCTCAAGATCATCTGGGATTAAAGGTTCAGCTACTACTGAACCATTGTTGGGAATTGGACTGCAGACTGTAAGTCATCAATAAATTCCTTTATTCCGTAAGTTCTGTGACTCTAGAGAACCCTAACTAATACAGAAGTTGGTACCAGGAGTGGGGTCAAGGTTACAGACCAGTGATGGGGCACTGGCCAAGCTAGCATCGTCGAGGTCCTGGGTTGAGCAGAGAGGAAAGAGGTAGGAAGATGAGGAGCAGTAGAGAGTCCTATAGTCACTAGATCTGCCTTAGCCTGGAAGCTCTCAGTTCTCCCCAGACTTCCTTTCCTAGGGAGGCCCCCCCAACAACCCACCTTGGTCTTGCTGAGGGCCTCTGCTCCTGGGTCTGAAGCTCCCCTGACCCATCCTGGGATGATCCTGTGTGTCGGAGCTCCCTCTCTGGTCCTCTGGGAGCTACAGGCTGCTTTCTGTTGTCTCTCTCAGTGGCATCTGCAAGTCCAGTCTGAAACAGAGATGTGTGGGGGCCAGTGAGCTTGACCCAGGCACTGGGGGCCTTGTCCTGTTCCTTTCTGTCCGTCCTCCTGTCAGGGAGGTCCTGGAGAGAGGTGAAGAGAGAGACCAGCAGGTAGCCTGGAGAGATGGTGGGCTTGAGTCTACTGCTCGGCATAAAACTGGAGGGCACCCAGCATATGAGCCAAAGGATTGTGTTGAGGGCTGATTGAAAGAATGCCAATGCCTGCCACAGTACCACCCTTCCATAGCCCAGGGGCTGGACACTTTAGCTGTTTGAGACAATGGTTGTCTATAGTCTAGGCTGGCATCCTAGAACTTGACATCCTCCTTCCTCAGCGTGAATCCTGAGGTTAGAGATGTATGCCACCATGCCGTTGCCCCCCAGCCCCTGGATTTTTATATATTTTTGTTTATTTTTTAAATTCTTCTTTCTTTCTTTCTTTTTCTTTTTTTTTTTTTTTTTTAAAGATTTGCTTTATATATGTAAGTACACTGCCACTGTCTTCAGACACACCAGAAGAGAGTGTCAAGTCCCACTATGGATGGTTGTGAGCCACCGTGTGGTTGCTGGGAATTGAAATCAGGACCTCTGAAAGAGCAGTCTCCAGCCCAATGTGTTGGTTTTTCAAGGCAGGGTTTCTGTGTATAGCCTTGACTGTCCTGGAGCTTGAACTTAAGACCAGGTTGGCCTTGAATTCACAGAGATCCGCCTGCCCCTGTCTCCCGAGTGCTGGGATTAAAGGCACATTCCAGCACTTCCCGGTTAATTTTTTTAGTTTCCCTCTTGGCTATCAATGACTGGTAGGGTAGACCTTAAGCCAACTTAGCTCCTGAAAAGTTAGCCAACACCATATAGTTCATTAACTAGTGGGTGAAATTGTTTTAACAAAAGATTCTGGTGGGAGCCAACTCTCACAAGTACCTGCTATGAAGCGGGGCTCCAACAGACTTAATCCAGGCAATCCTTACCACGGCATACACAGAAGGCTGAAGGCGGTGCAGAGAGCTCATTAAGTAGCGGGATTGGCACCCCATGTTTGCTTGCTGAGAAAATGAATGGGAGAAAGGAGCCCCAGAATGTTTGCCCAGCTCTCCTCTAGAAGCCGTGTGAACTGTCCCCCCACAGACTCGCATATTAAGGCCCTGGTTACCAGCTGGTTGGTGTGAGGCAGGCAACTGGATTGGGCTCTGCCTCTCCCAATGGAGTCACCGCTTGTTGCAATATCAATATGGTGGCTTTGTTGGGATGATCTGGATTAGAAACATGTTTGGGTGTCAGGTTGACAGGGGTGGACATATGGTGGTCAGCCTTGCTTGTCAACTTGACTGGATTAAGAAATGCCCAAGGGAGCCAGGCATGGTGGCGTACGCCTTTAATCCCAGCACTCAGGAGGCAGAGGCAGGCGGATTTCTGAGTTCGAGGCCAGCCTGGTCTACAAAGTGAGCTCCAGGACAGCCAGGGCTGTAGAGAAACCCTGTCTCGAAAAACAAAAAAAAAAAAGAAAGAAAGAAAGAAATGCCCAAGGTTGGACGCGGTGGGTGGCGTTTGTCTTTAATCCCAGCCCTTGGGAAGCGGAGGCAGGTGGATCTCTGTGAGTTGGAGGGCAGTCTGATCTATAGAATGAGTTCCAAGACAGCCAGGACTACACAGAGAAACCCTGTCTGGAAAAACAAACAAAACAAAAAGGTAGGGAGCGAGCGACCTGTGCTGGGAATGGAGATTGGAACCGGAAGTGAAGGTCTGCCCACCTGACCGGCTGAGATGGTGGGTTCCGAATCTGTCTTCTTTTTGGTGGAACTCAGGCCAGAACTTGATTGGACTGCTGGAGCGTCCGCCTTGTTCTCTGGGTGTGTGTGGGTGTTTCTGTTTTCCATTGTTCTGGAGCCAGCAGGATTCCCAAAGCGAGGGGCATAAACTGCGGTTACCAAGGAGACATCCAGTCAAGCGCCCACCAGGCCAGAGACCCCATTGCTACATCTGCAGTGCACCTGAACCCTGGCATGATCGGGTTCCAGGGAGGAGCCGAGCCAGGCTGGTGCTTAACCAGGAGCCAACCCTATGCAGCACAATGAGCCTGAGAAAGAGGCTCAGGAAATCTGCCCAAAGTCGAGTAGGCTCGAACCCACGGCTGATGAAAAACTGCAGATCTCTACCGACCGATACCCACAGCACAATCCTGCTCTGTCCTCGAGCCCTTCCTGAAGATCCATAGGAAATGTGATGCTAGCCTCATCAAAGTGGAACTTGCAGTGCCTTGCAGGACATCTTAGAACCTTTAAAACACTAGCACAGACTTAAAAGAGAGCCTATTAGGGGGCTGGGGTGCAGCTAAATTGGTAGTGAGCTTGCCTAGCATACACAAGCACCACGTAAGACCAGGGGTAGTGGCCCAGGCCTAGGATCTCAGGAGATGGAGGTAGGAGGATCTAGAGTCCCAAGTCATTCTTGGCTACATTGTGATTTTGAGGCCAGCCTGGGCTACATGAGAACATACACAGACAGACAGACAGACAGACAGACAGAGCGCTAGCCAGCCCATGGTATAAATGCTGCTTCAATGCATGGTTTTTCGAGATAGGGTTTCTCTGTGTAGCCCTGGCTATCCCTGGGCTAGCCTCAGTGATCTGCCTGTCTCTGCTATGCCAGCACTGGCATTTCAAGGGTGTAGGACATATGCCTGCCTTTTGCCTGCCTTCATTTGTTGTTTAAGGTTTATTCATTTTTGGAGCTGGTGAGATGGCTCAGTGGGTAAGAGCACCCGACTGCTCTTCCGAAGGTGATAAGTTCAAATCCCAGCATCCACATGGTAGCTCACAACCATCCGTAACAAGATCTGGCGCCCTCTTCTGGAGTGTCTGAAGACAGCTACAGTGTACTTACATGTAATAAATAAAATAAATCTTTAAAAAAAAAGGTTTATTCATTTTTAATTTGTGTGTGTGTGTGTGTGTGTGTGTGTGTGTGTGTGTATGTGTGTGTGTTAGAACTGGAATTACAGGTGTTTGTGGCCACTATGTAGGTGCTGGGTACCCAGATCCTCTATAAGAAGAGACAGAACTCTAACCACTGAACCATCTCCTGCCTTCCCATACACTCCACCACCAACCCCAACCCCCTGCTTTAGCAAACACACAGAGCACCTGCTCTGATCATCAAACTCAGGTCCCCATGCTTACACAGCAAGCTGTTTGTTTAACTGAATGAGCCGTTTACCCAGCACGAGCTCCTTTAGGGTGACCTCAGCACTGTTTCTATGGTGGTGTCTTAGCTGTGTTTCACATTTACTAGGTCTTCCAGGTCAATACCCCCACTCCCGAAGCCCTCCAGGGAAAGCCCATGACCTGGACGATCTCGGGGCCTTGTCCTTTCTAAGCCACAGCAGGCCAGCTACTGCCCATGGAACAGCCTCCTCTCTACTGGAAGTTCTTGAGCTGTCTTCTCGTCACAGCCCTGTGAGGTATGGCTCAGCTCTTCCTGATAGATAGAAAAGGAAACAGTAGCTCAGGGTCACCCACCCTCTTACCTGTCACCATGTGGCTCATCTCCAAGGAACCAGATTCCAACCCATATCTGCTCGACTCTCCAGATGGCACTTCTCACAGGGTTGTCCTGCCTCCCTCTCATGAATAACTGGGCCACTCATTCACTGTTTAAGGGTGACCCCATGTACAACTCAGGTGCCAGGCCTTGGGGACACCACGAGTGCCCTGCTCACCCAAGGGATACAGAGGATATGTCCCCTGATAGTTTGTGCTGGCCCAGCTTTCTCCTCTTGCCCCTCCAAACCCCTTCTGCTGTCTCACCTACCTCCCCACAGTAAGCCAAACCCAGCTCCCCACATCCTACCCGGTGGGCAGTGTCTGACACCAGACCCCCATCCTACCTGTGGGAAGTAGCAACTCCTGTCCCACTTCGGCTCTCAAATGGCACCAGCAGTTGTGGCTGTGGCTAAGTGTCTCTTTCTTCCCCTGTGGTCTGTAACCTCCCCCCACCTTTTTCCCATTAAGGCTCTCCTAACCATCCCTCCTCTCTGGAGCCGTCCTGCTCCAGAGGGGGCTGTCCCTTCTGGGAAAAATCTCCTCAGACCTTCAGCGCCCTTCCTTTGTTCACTGTCTCCATCTCAACCCCGGAAGCCTCAGGGCTCTGTGTTCCACAGATTTAAGGGAACAGAAGCCCCAAGGAAGAGCAGACCCCATCTGTAGCTAACTGACAGATTAGACAAGGAGGGGGAACCCCTGGCCAAGGACACAGACTCAAGGGACAGAACTGGGACAGGGGTGGCAAAAATAGGCTTTATCCTTCTTCCAGAGCACCTGATCTCTACCCGACCCACCCCTGCCCCTTTATTTTGGTTTTTCTTCGAGACAGGGTTTCTCTGTAGACCTGGCTGTCCTCAAACTCACAGAGATCTGCCTGTTTCTGCCTCTGAGTGCTGGGGTTAAAGGCATGTGCCACCACTGCCCGGCCTGATTCCACTTTTTTGTTAGCAGCTTAGTTGAACTGTGCCTCACGTACCATACAGACTGATTATGAAAGTCTACCTATGGGACAGGCAAGATGGCTCAGTGTTCTGTAAAATACACACACACACACACACACACACACACACAAACACACACACTAAATAAAATGTAATAAACTAAAAGAAAGAAAGAAAGAAAGAAAGAAAGAAAGAAAGAAGAAACAAAGAAAGGAAAAAAAGTTCACTTGTCATTCAGTGGCTGTTAGTACAGACACAGGGTTGGGTTCCCTTGTTAAAACGTCATGACATTTATGTCAGCCCATAAGGAGTCTCACACCTCCAGCCTTCTGTAGGACTGCATTCTTTGGCAGCCATCCTCCTGTTGCTGTGTGTGGACTTGCTGTTCTGGGCCTTTAAGAAACTTGCTCAAGCCGGGCGTGGTGGCGCACGCCTTTAATTCCAGCACTCGGGAGGCAGAGGCAGGCGGATTTCTGAGTTCGAGCCCAGCCTGGTCTACAAAGTGAGTTCCAGGACAGCCAGGGCTATACAGAGAAACCCTGTCTTGAAAAAACCAAAAAAAAAAAAAAAAAAAAAAGAAACTTGCTCAAGCCAGGCATGGTGGCGCATGCCTTTAATCCCAGCACTGGGGAGGCAGAGGCAGGCGNAAAAAAAAAAAGAGTTGTATGATGGTTTACATGGTACATGGGCTACCTAAAGCAGTGTCTTAGGGTTTTACTGCTGTGAACAGAGACCATGACCAAGACAAGTCTTTTTTTTTTTTTTTTCTCCCTAGGGTGAGAGTATTAAGCCCACACCCACAGTGACACACCTTTTCCAACCATGTCACACCTATTCCAACAAGGCCACACCTTCAAATGGTGCCACTCCCTGGTGCAAGAATATACAAACCATCACAAGCAGGCCAGAGCAAAGGCACAGAAGGCAGGGGGAGCCAACAGTTACTTTGTATAAGGTTGCTGGGGTAGAACTTGGACAGTCTGTTGCATTGAGCAGTACACATAAGATACTAAAAAATGGCCACAGTGGAGCTAAGAGGTCCTGTGTACTTTGCAGCCTGAGGCCCTGGGGATCAATACCCAGTATGGAAAAAAAGTTAAAGTTGTCTGATGTATGGCTGGAGAGATGGCTCAGCAGCACAAGGTACTGGCTGCTCTTCCAAAGGAGCCAAGTTCAGTTCCCAGCACTCACAGGCTGGCTCATGACCATATAGGTACCTCCAGTCCCAGGGGATCTGACACCTTTTTCTAACTTCATTAGGTACTGCAAGCACGTGGTACACATATATACATGTAGGCAAAACATTTATACACATAAAATTTAAATTTACGGGAGTGCCTTTGAGCCTGGTACTCAGGAGGCAGAGGCAGGCAGATCTCTGAGTTCAAGGTTAGCCTGGTCTACAGAGCCAGTTCCAATATTAACAGGAATACATAGAGAAACCCTGTTTCAGAACTGCTACACACACACACACACACACACACACACACACACACCAATTTAAAATTACAAAGTATTGGTATGTATATTTTGTTACCGTTAAAAGTAAGCTGATGTAGATGGACCTCAGCTGGTAGAGTGTCTGGCATGCATGATCTGCAGACTGCATCAAGGAGACATGGTACACACCTGGAGTCTCAGCACTTGGGGTGGGGGGGGCAGGGTTATCAGAAGTTCAAGACCAGCCTTTGCTAACCATATACTCAGGCCAACCTGAGTCACATGTGCTCTTTACCTCTATCTCACCTCCAAAAAAGTGGGAATTTAACTTTGCTGCTTAGGCAAGTACTAGGCTGTAGGTTGGGTCCCTAGCGCTCCTTCCCAAATAAATTAGGTGAGGTTATTCCTATTATACAGAACTTACAGAGGCCTCCCCCCGCCCCCGCAAAAAAGAGGTTGGGGGGGCAGAGGGAGTTGAGGGGGTGTTCAGGAAATCATGGTTTGCAATTAGTGTGCCCCAGAAAAGACCTGGCACACTGTAGCTGCTCAATTAAAATAGATGTGCTGAGAGAATGGTAGAAGAAGGAGATTTGGAATTTAGCACCATGTTCCTTATTGTATCGAAGTGGTACACTCGGGGACTCCCAGTACCTGGGAGCAAGGGACAGGAGGCTCTGGTGTTCAAGGCTATCCTGAGACACTTGAAATCCCGGCTCAACCCTACCCCAAGCCCGGCTTGTACAACACCTTTTTGTTGTTTAAAAAAAAAAAAAAAAGCCGGGTTTGGTGGCACACACCTTTAATCCCAGCACTCGGGAGGCAGAGGCAGGTGTATTTCTGAGTTTGAGGCCAGCCTGGTCTACAAAGTGATTTCCAGGACAGCCAGGGCTATACAGAGAAACCCTGTCTCGAAAAACCAAAAAAAAAAAAAACAAACAAACAAACAAAAAAAACAATTACAAGAGATGGCTCGGGGCTGGTGAGATGGCTCAGCCGGTAAGAGCACCCGACTGCTCTTCCGAAGGTGATAAGTTCGGATCCTAGCGTCCACATGGTGGCTCACAACCATCCGTAACGAGATCTGGCGCCCTCTTCTGGAGGGTCTGAAGACAGCTACAGTGTACTTACATATAATAAATAAAATAAATCTTTAAAAAAAAAAAAAAAAGAGATGGCTCAGTGGTTAAGAACTCTGACTGCAAGCTGGGCATGGTGGCACACGCCTTTAATCCCAGCACTCCGGAGGCAGAGGCAGAGGCAGAGGCAGAGGCAGAGGTAGAGGCAGAGGCAGAGGCAGGTGAGTTTCTGAGTTCAAGGCCAGCCTGGTCTACAAAGTGAGTTCCAGGACAGCCAGGGCTATATAGAGAAACCCTGTCTCGAACCCCCTCCCCCCAAAAAATAAAATAAAGAACACTGACTGCTCTTCCAGAGGTCCTGAGTTCAAATCCCAGCAACCACATGGTGGCTCACAACCATCTGTAACAAGACCTGATTCCCTCTTCTGGTGTCTGAAGACAGCTACAGTATCCTTACATATAATAAGAATAAATCTTTAAAAACAAAACAAAACAACAACAACAAAAACAATAACAAAACAAAATCCCAAACATTTAATCTTATTAGTGACAACTCCGGAGCCAGATAGTGGGGTGTAAGCCTTCAAGCTCAGAGAAGCAGAGAAAGCACCCAGCCAAGCTTCCTTCTTCACTTACATCCCAGAAGGAAAAAGCCTGTTCTTCTTCTCCACACGGCCTTAAATACCCTTCAATTCTAAGGTTCACTTCCTGTCAGCTGATGCTTGCTCTGCCCCTTGAGCTATGATTGATTTTATTTAACCCTGTTTACAGAGAGCTCTTGGATTAAAGGTGTGTGCTAGGGCTGAGCCACACCACCATAAGAAACAGGATTTTCCAGTGCACGATTCTGGGGTTCACATTGTGATCATATATTCTGAAACCCTTTTGTGGAATCAGAGGGAATCCTGTCTTCATCCTATCAGATTATAACCCTGTACAGAGCATCTTCAAGACCTACTGATAGTCTCACTTACCAAAAGAGAGAGAAACGAGGGGGGACTGATTTGGCATTAAGAGCATTTGCTGTCCTTTAAAACAAATAGATTTACTTATTTTATGTATGTTATGTGTTTTGTCCACATGTATATATGTGTACCATGTGCAAGCCTGCAAGTGAACACTGGTTGTTGAATCTATGTCCTCTGCAAGAGCAACACGTGTCCTAAACTGCTGATCCATCTCTCCACTCCCCAGACTTGCTGCTTTTGGGGCCCATATTCAATTCCCAGAACCCACATGGCTACTCACTGTCATGGCCAGGGCAGGCAATATTCTGGCCTCCAAGGAACACATGAGGTGCACAGACACACGTGCAGGAGGACACCTGAACACATGAGGTACACAGACACACGTGCAGGAGAACACCTGAACACATGAGGTGCACAGACACGTGCAGGAGGACACTGTACACATAAAATAATTTTTTAAAAAGAGAAAGCAAAGCCAGGCATGGTGGCACCCGCCTTTAATCCCAGCACTTGGGAGGCAGAGGCAGGCGGATTTCTGAGTTTGAGGCCAGCCTGGTCTACAAAGTGAGTTCCAGGACAGCCAGGGCTATAAAGAGAAACCCTGTCTCAGGAAAAAAAAAAAAGAGAGAGAGAGAGAGAAAGCATTGTTAAGTAACCTTTTAAGATATAACTTGAGAGAGAAATGAAACATTTGGCTAATGCTAAAACCATTACTTCTGACTCTCCCTTGAGGGGCCAGTACATACCCTTGGCAGCTTTTATTTACACCCACATCCATGCCCTTGCCTGGGGTTCACTTTTCTCAGTACCTCTCTTTCTCCTGTCTCTTGTCCTTAGGCCTATATTAGGTTTTTTGTTGTTGATGTTGTTGTTGTTTGAGACAAGGTTTCTTTGTGTAGCCCTGGCTGTCCTGAAACTTGCTCTGTAGACCAGGCTGACCTCGAACTCAGAGATTCACCTGCCTCTGCCTCCTGAGTGGTGGGATTAAAGGCGTGTGCCACCACGCCCGGCTCGCGAGACTTCTTTTTAAAGGACTCATTTTACTGAACTTCAGTTTGTAGGCTCTAAAATCAACTCTTACCTCAATGAGAGTTTTGTTTTGGAGCCATAGGCATGACTATGGCCCAGGAACACAGATTCATGTTACCAGAATATACATTCCAGGTGTGGCAACAATTTCATAAAAAATTTATAATGACTATCTTAGTCAGTGATCTATTACTGTTAACAGACGCCATGGCCACAGCAACTTTTATAACAGAGAGCACATAATTGGGCTGGCTTACAGTTTCAGAGGTTTAGTCCATTATCATCATGGCAGGGAGCACGGCAGCATGCACGCAGACATGGTGTTGGAGAAGTAGTTAAACATTATACATCTGAATTTGCAGGCAGCAGGAAGAGAAAGACACTGGGACTAGCTTTGACCTTTGAAACCTCAAAGCTCACCCCCAATAATATACTTCCTCCATCAATTCCACTCCAAGGCCACACCTACTTCAACAAAGCCACACCCATTCCAACAAGGCCACACCTCCTAGTTCCTCTCAAGTACTGCCAATTCCTAATGACCAAGCATTCAAAATTATGAGCCTATGAGGGTCATTCCCATTCAGACCACCACAGTGATGAAAACGTAGTTATAAACCAAGGCATTAGCCGGGTGTGGTGGCTCACACCTTTAATTGCAGCACTTGGAAGGCAGAGTCAGGCGGATTTCTGAGTTCAAGGCCAGCCTGGTCTACAGAGTGAATTCCAGGACAGCCAGGACTGCACAGAGAAACCCTGTCTTTACCCCCCCCCAAAAAAAAAAAAAACCACCGAGGCATTGTTCAGACCATTGGTGGAGACCTCAGGCAGGTGGTGAGTCACCGCAAAGCCGGGAAGTATCATTTATGGCCCTTAGATGCTATCTGATGACATTCTTAGCCTTTATTGGTGAAAGCTGGCGTTTGGACCTTCCAAAGGATTTACCTAATAGTCACAAGGATGTTAGGTCACATACAGAAGTGGCCAATAAATGGCTATTTAGAGGGTCAAGATAGCTTAAAATCAATTCGGCTCCCAATCTGCCTTATTCTAGCTTTTCACAGCGATCAATCTCGTGGAAGGATTAGGAGGTGTGTCCTTGTTGGAAGAGCTGTGATGGGGGGTATTTGAGTTTTCCAAAAGCCCATGTCAGGCCCTGGTCACTGTTGTCGATGCTCCCCTTCCTCCTCCCCCCACCCCAATCCCTGTGTGGCCCTTCCACCCCCACCAGGATCATGACGTACAGCTCTCAGCTGCTTCTCTGGTATCATGCCTGCCAGCATGCCGCCATGCTCTCCTGCAAGCTAATCATGGACTAAGCCTCTGAAACTGTAAGTAAGCCCCCAAGGAAAAGATTTCTTTTTATAAGTGATGCCTTGGTCATATTGTCTCTTCACAGCAAAGACAACCAGGAACTTTGGTTCACAACTTTGATTTGTACTCCTGTTGAGCTAAGCCACTGGGGCCTTGCGCACATAGTAGGTTCTAAAAAACTTGTGGAGTGGGGCTGGTAAGATGGCTCAGTGGGTAAGAGCACCCGATTGCTCAAATCCCAGTTCAAATCCCAGCATCCACATGGTGGCTCACAACCATCCGTAACGAGATCTGGCGCCCTCTTCTGGAGTGTCTGAAGAGAGCTACAGTGTACTTACATATAATAAATAAAATAAATCTTAAAAAAAAAAAAAAAGTTGTGGAGCGAGATTTCTCCAGAAGCCTCTGAGAACCTTCTGGGACAAGGACATTCCGTCGCGGAGGGCAGAGCTGCAAGGCATCTTGCATATCAGTCACCCTGGTATCGGGTATATAGAGTTTGAACCACAGTCAGGTTCAGGATTAAGCTCTGGTCAGCGGCACCTCGCGTTTCTCAGCTCCCACAGCAGTAGAGATCAATTGCTTTAGGTTCTGATCTGAGGCGCCCGGCAGAGGGCACTCGGGAGCGATCGGGGGTGAGGGTGGGGTCCCCCGGAGCCTCCGCTCTAGACATAACTTGGCCATAGAGTCGCATCACTTCCGGTCCCGAAGGGGCGGGGACGAAGCCGGAAGTCCCGAGGGCTCGGGCGGTAGAGATGGAGGAGAGCGAGTACGAGTCGGTTCTCTGTGTCAAGCCGGAGGTCCATGTCTACCGCATCCCGCCGCGGGCCACCAACCGTGGTTACAGGTGACCGTTTCTGGCTTAATCGTCCCATCCCCCGCCCCGGCATGCACTGCGGGAGTCCAAGTCGGGTTGTCGGGTTTAGGGGCGGAAAGGATGGAGCCCTGTGGCTACTTTCATCTGAGCCAGACTTAGGAGGGGTCGCTGGCCGTGAGCTGTCAGCGGGACGCCGGCAACCGTCACAGCCAGCTCCTGGGACCCGAGAGCGCTGTGGGTTCCCTCGGTGGGGTCTACGGGTCGTGTCACAGCGCTAACCGACAGTCTTGATGGGATCCCCAAAAAACACTGCCACCCGCGGAAATCCCCACCGGGAGGGCACGGGAGGGAACCCGGCCATCTGGGGGACCCGACCCACGAAGCCCAGGGTCGCTGTTCCTATCTCCGGCTCTCCTGACCCCAGTTTTACCCCTGATCACAACATACTTACAGCTGGGATGACGCCACCGCCCTTGTCTTGTGTGAGCTGAGCGTCACCTGAGGCAAATTAACTCAAATGCCTGTAAACACTCGGAGTGTCTCCGGAAGGGAACCCAGGACTCTATTCTAGGAGAGGAGACCCAAAGTTGGACACCTTCCCTATCCGGAAAAACAAAAACACGTGGTGTGTCCTGTGCCCTATGGTGGGGTGTTGCTACTTAGGCTGGGTGGCTCTCGAAGGCGACGGGTGTCTGAGTTGTTTGGAAACAGGAGGTAGTCGGGCACCACAAGGGTGTTGGAGGGCCAGCTCCATCTGCCCTTTGCTCTCGTGTAACACAGGCTCATAGCAAATTTTCCGAATGGGTATCTTATAGAACACTTAACTGTGTCGGTGCGATAATTTTAAAATGATATTAAAACAACAAGAATGGAGGTCAGCGAGCCGGGCGTGGTGGCACACGCCTTTAATCCCAGCACTCGGGAGGCAGAGGCAGGCGGATTTCTGAGTTCGAGGCCAGCCTGGTCTACAAAGTGAGTTCCAGGACAGCCAGGGCTAGACAGAGAAACCCTGTCTCGAAAAACCAAAAAAAAAAAAAAAAAAAAAGAATGGAGGTCAGCAAGTTACAGCTGCCTGTGCTTGCTTTGTGTGTGTGTCTGGATATGATGCGGGTGCATGCAGAAGCCACAGGAGGACCAGCAAGTGTCTTGCTTCCTCCATGTCAATTGTTCCCTTGAGGTGGTCCCTAACTGAACCTGGAGTTGGCTGTTTCATCTAGACCAGGTGTTGAGCGAGCCCAGTGAACCTCCTTTCTCTGCTCCACCCCACACGGTGGAGGATCTACAGGTAGCTGGAGATCCAAACTCAGGTCCTCCAGCTTGTTCATCCGCACCAAACCATCTCCGCAGCTGTCTCCCTTTTCTTGTTATCAAACCAGAGATTGGCAGTCTACCCATATCTGTTGGGTCTTCCTTCAGTAGACTAGAGCTAGCTTCTCTTGGTCCTCCGGAGGGTGGGGTCACCAAGTATCCAGCCAGGCTGGTTTGATACAAAGGAAGCTGCCCACCCTGCACTTAACCTTTAGGGCTCTCCTTAGCCTGAATCTAAAGCCTGCAGCGCCAGGAAGAGGAACAGAAACTGAGCCTGCTGTCTTGTTAGCTGAAGATGTACATTCGTGTGGATCTGCCACAGCTGTCGGCTAGAGTTCTAGAGAGCTGACTGTGGCTTTGCTTGAGAACTTCCCAGAAAAGCCTTCTGGAAGTACCCATGGCACTTGCTGTTCAGGGGTTTCTCTTTGCTGCTGCTGCTGCTGCAACTGCAACTGCAACTGCAACTAAACTCAGACACTGTTGCCTTCTGAAGGAGCCAAAGAAGGCATTGATGAGGGTCCTCATTTCCTCCTACCTGGAATACAGTCGAGAATATGCTTCTTAGCCACTCTTTCCTCCCCTGCACTTTTAAGCTCTTTCTACCAAAGCTCCTGTCCCTCTGTACTCCCTCCATGGTTCCAAAGGTCCACCAGCCGGATGATCCCGCTCATTTAGCATCACAGTGCCTTCACAGACACAATAGGCCCCGAGCTGCTTCCTCTGTGGACAGGAAGCTGGGAAGGAATTCCCACTTGGGTGAAGGTCTGTGGTCTTCAGAATAGGGAGCAGTAGCAGCTGCGTGTGGGGGTTTCGAATGCCAGCGCGCTCCAGCTGCCTGCAGTTTTGAATGGCCACAGGCTAAGAATAATATTTTGGATAACTTTATACAACTTTTTTTTTTTTCAAGACAGGGTTTCTCTGTATAGCCCTGGCTGTCCTAGAACTCACTTTGTAGACCAGGCTGGCCTTGAACTCAGAAATTCGCCTACCTCTGCCTCCCGAGTGCTGGGATTAAAGGCGTGCGCCACCACGCCCGGCTTGGCTAACTTTAAATGACTGTCGATTTTGAAGACTGTTTGATAATGGAACAGTTATGAGCTTCGGGTTTCTGAGGAGTTACTGAGGGACAGTCACGGTCAGGACGTCCTTGCCAAGAGTAGCTATTACTGTTTTCATTTTTAAATTTACTTTTTTGTATGTGTATGGATGTTTTGTCTGCGTGTATCACATTTGTGGCTGGTGCCTGAGGAGATCAGAGAGAGCCTGCAGACCCTTGTTAGCTGTTGTGTGGATGCTGGGACTCAAACTCAGGTCCTCAGATAGAATAGCCAATGTTCTTAACTACTGAGCCATCTTTCCAGCCCCTGTAATAAGGACTTTTCTTTAAGTTTATTTACTTATTTATTGTGTTTATCTGTGTGGGCACATTCCTGCCACATCTATGTGGAGTGTGTTTATGTGGGCACATTCCTGCCACATTTATGTGGAGTGTGTGTGGACACATTGCTGTCACATCGATGTGTACTGTGTTTGTGTGAGCACATTCCCGTCACATCTATGTGGTGGTCAGAAGACAATATGGGGGACTTGGCTTTTCCCATGATGTCATATACCTTTAATCCCAGCACTCAGGAAGCAGTGGCAGGTGAATCTCTAAGTTTAGAGTCAGTCTGATATACCGAGGGAGTTCCGTGCCAACCAGGGCTACACATTGAGACCC
Organism: Mus minutoides; assembly: GCA_902729485.2. Classification (NCBI taxonomy): domain Eukaryota; kingdom Metazoa; phylum Chordata; class Mammalia; order Rodentia; family Muridae; genus Mus; species Mus minutoides. The sequence goes on along the minus strand of LR749784.1, from coordinate 1,095,452 downwards.
CTATTTCAGAAGAGAGCTGTTTTAATCACATTTGTTGGTGCGTATCTGTCTGTGCACGTGTGCTGTTGTGTGAGTGGCCGTCAGGGGACAGTTTGTGGCAGTTGGTTCTCTCCTGCCCTGTGGAGTTCCAGGGACCAAAAGCAGGTTGTCGGCTTGGTGGTGGTTCCTTTCCCTGCTGAGCCCCTGCATGTGGCACAGCACCAGAGTGTACACATTTTTTTTTCTGGATCCTGCTACATCATCAGAATAGTCCAGCTGCCCAGCAGAGGCTGTGTGGCCTGCGGTGATGGAGGCTTGCCCATCCTACCCGCCCTTGAGCAGGTAGCCCCTCCCCGTTCTCTTTCCCGGCACGGGAGGCATGGAGCAGTAGGCTCAGTGTCTTTTGTCCTTCTAGGGCCTCAGAATGGCAACTGGACCAGCCATCGTGGAGTGGCCGGCTGCGGATCACTGCGAAGGGGAAGGTGGCCTACATCAAGCTGGAGGACAGGACCTCTGGTAAAGAAGGCTCAGGACACGGGTTAGGCTAAGATGCCGGAGTTGCCTCCTGTGGATGAGAGAGACTGCTATGGCCAAGCCAGGCTGCTCAGAGCCATGGCAGGACCATTGCTGCAAGATAAAGGCCTTTGGGTGCATCTGTGTGCTGAGCTGGGTGGGCTAAGCCTAAAGAGGCTGCAGCCTCCAAGGCCGTCCGTTTTCATTTAGGTCATTGCTGTATCCCAGCTGCTTCTGAGACACCGGACTTGGCCAGTGTCTCTGGTCATGCTTATAATCCCAGAACATGGGAAGGCCCTTTCTCACACAACAAAACAAGGGTGTGTTTGATCCAACACGGAGGGCACTGTTAAGAGTGCCTTTGAGTGTGACGCCCAGCATAAAAGCTCCTGGCTCAAGCTGGGCAGTGGTGGCGCACGCCTTTAATCCCAGCACTTACTTGGGAGGCAGAGGCAGGCGGATTTCTGAGTTCGAGGCCAGCCTGGTCTACAAAGTGAATTCCAGGACAGCCAGGGCTGCACAGAGAAACCCTGTCTTGAAAAACCAAAAAAAAACAAAAAACAAAAAAAAGAAAAAACAAAAAACTCCTGGCTCTGTGGTCTTTGCTGTCTGCCTGGTCTCTGAAACTAAACTAAGCTACTATGTTTTAGACGCTCTGCTTTCTGCGGGGCCTACTGGCTCCCCTTACAGTCCTTCCTTGTGTTAGGCCTTTCTGGGTATTACATATCTGTGATGGCCCATCACCCTCAGACGTAGAGCCAGTCACAGATAGATAAACTGCTGAGCTGGGAGGTGGCAGCCCTAGCCTGCCGTTACTGTGTGGGCACGGAGGCCCAGCACAAGTGGAGTTTTTAATCTTTAAGAAAAGCACCAGCACTCGGGAGGCAGAGGCAGGCGGATTTCTGAGTTCGAGGCCAGCCTGGTCTACAAAGTGAGTTCCAGGACAGCCAGGGCTGTACAGAGAAACCCTGTCTCAAAAAACCAAAAAAAAAAAAAAAAAAAAAAGAAAAAAGAAAAAGAAAAAGAAAAGAAAAGAAAAGGCTGGCATGGCCTTAATCCCATTTGGAGGCAGAGGCAGGTGGATCTCTGAGTTTAAGGCCAGCCTGGTCTATGTAAGCAAGTTCTGGGGCAGCCAGAGCTATATAGTGAGACCCTATGCCTCCTCCCAATGAAATAGTCCTAAAAATGGGGACTATTTGAAAGTAGTCTACTTGGAAAGCCTTGTCAGTAAGAACTGGTGACTACTGTGGGCCTGTAGACCTCTGTGGCTCTGCTTTTCCCTTGGTTCCTGCTGGCGTTGTCCCTTCACCAAGAATAGATTGCATCAGATCCTGGAATAGGCTTTGGCCATCTGCCCAGCTCTTCTGGTGTGCCTTGTAACAGGAAAGCCCTAGTAGCATAGCATTGCAGCACCAGGCTGGAGGGGCGCCCAGCTCATCTCCCTCACCCTGGCCTTACAGGGGAGCTCTTCGCGCAGGCCCCCGTGGACCAGTTTCCCGGCACCGCAGTGGAGAGTGTGACGGACTCCAGCAGGTACTTCGTCATCCGAATTGAAGATGGAAACGGTACGCGTGGGTCTGCAGGGCTCTTCGGAGCAGAACCATTGCCTTCAGAAACCGGGAGACTGATGGGTGTCACCCCCACCCCCTAGGGCGACGTGCTTTTATTGGGCTTGGCTTTGGGGACCGAGGGGACGCCTTTGACTTCAACGTGGCATTACAGGACCATTTCAAGTGAGTGCTTCCTGGGGACATGGACTCTTGTCTCCTTCTCCCTTGTTCCCCAAACTGCTCTTCCTGTTAAGATGTTCAAAGATGCTTTCTCTGCTAGTGGCCGCTCACTCCTCTTCCAGGTGGCCTTCTCTGCTCTGCGGGTCCCCAAGGCTGTGTCACCTGGCCTAGCCTTCTCAGTGTCCCTTATCTTCCTCAGCAGCCCCTGAGCTGCCAGAGTCCTTTATAATATCACAAGTGGAACTAACATTTCCAGGTCACTTTTCAGATGTTTTGGTGTCCTTTGTGGAAGGACAGAGCATCCTCAGGGCTCTGCCTCTGTTGGTAGGTGGACAGTGTCTGGCCATTTGTGTGGACACCCCTGTCCCGTTCGCTGCCAGCAGCAGTGTAGGACATTAGGAAGCACTGTTTGGCCCTTTGCTTTTAGACCTGTCCTGCCTCCGCACAGGAGTGTCCAGGGAGGGGCCAGAGGATAGACCATGCCTGGGGCCAGAAGATAGACCATGCCGGGGGCTAGAGGGAAAGGCTCTCACACCTGGGTGCCATGTGTGAGTGAGATTATCTAGTTCTCAGTGTTTAGAACTTAGGGTCTAAAGCAATTGACCCCAACCTCCCTAGTGCTCTGACCCTTTAATACAGTTCCTCACGGTGTGGTGACCCAACCATAAAATAATTTTGTTGCTACTTCATAATTAATTTTGCTACTGTTATGAATCATAATGTAAATATCTGTATTTTCTGATGGTTTTAGATGACCACCCCAGGAGGTCATGACCCACAGGTTGGGAATCTCTGGTCTAAACCGTCATGCTGATAAGGGAGCTGATACCTGGGCAGATGCGTAACGGTGCCAGAGCTGGGGCCTGAACTGTTGGTGGGGAAGTTGGTCAGCACAGGCTTCCTCCTGGATGGAAGTGTTGTTCCTGCCTCACCACTCTCCCCCCACCCCCCAGGTGGGTGAAGCAGCAGAGCGAGTTTGCAAAACAAGCACAGAATCCAGATGAAGGCCCCAAGTTGGACCTGGGCTTCAAGGACGGTCAGACCATCAAGATCAACATCGCAGTGAGTCCCACCCTCACACGGCTCTGGGGGTCATGGGTTTATAATGTGGGCCATGGGTTGCAACTCTGAAGCTACCCAGCTCAAAGCTTCCTGGCCCCCACCCCCTTCCCAGCTCAGTTCCGTCCCTGGAGGTAGGCAGAATTGACCCATCAGCTTGTCCTCATGGCAGGCTCACACCCCACCCCCACCTCACCCCTGGGCACCAGACCTCCGCTTCCATTGCGTTCCAAGTTAATCAGAGCAAAGTGATTGTAAAATGGCAGGAGAGACTACAACCAGAGCGTGCCCTGGAGCTAGGGCTTCTCTAGGCGGGAAACACATGGTCCATAATGCAGGAACCCCAAGAAGACTTTGTGGAAGCAGTGACCTGAGAGCGGGCGGGTATGAGGGAGCAGGGCGACCACTCAGGACCAGCGCTGGTGTTTCCAGCCTGGCTGTTAGAGCGGGTCGGGAGAATCTGAGGGCTTTCCTCAAGCTGCCTTGGCCTCCTGCCTGAAGAGGGAGGCTTTGGGAGCTCTGGGATAGAAGGCAACGAGGAGGATGCTGGGAGCTTGGGCAGCTTCTGCTGGTGGTTTTGTCCTGGCTTCTCGAGTCTTCTTCCTGTGTGGCTATGCATACAGCATCCCCTGCCAGCTCTTGTCGAAGAGAAAGACGTTAGGGTGGACTGGGTACCCAGACATGCTCTCTTCCTGGCTGCTGGAGCAGAGGGGGCCGTGGAGTTGGGAGGCATTTGGGGGAACCACAGACCAAATGGACCTGTACAGAGAAAGTGTGTGACTCTGAAATAATGCTTTTCTTCTTTACTTACCGTTTCTTTCTCTCTCCTGCTTCATGCTGGTGATGCTTTGGGACCTTGAAGTTGGCCAGCTGGCCCTTGAGAGAAATGCAAGTCCAATCCAGTGCACTGGTGGCTCTGTGATTCTTTCTCTTGCTTGGAAGAAACTAACATTTAATGAGCGTCAGCTGTGGGCCAGGTAGTGTTTTTCAGGTGTTCTCATATGACTTCAGCCTTTCCCTTTGTAAGAGATGAGAGAGCGAAGCACAAGCAGGAGGGGACTTGGCCAGGGTAGGAGAACTGGAAATGACTGGCCCATCTGGGTGCATGTGGAGGATGCTGGGACTTCCACCTCTGCTGCTGCTGTAGTCACAAGCAGGGACCGTTGTCTCCATCAATGTGGCTTGTGCTGGTTTCCGGCTCACTGCTTTGTTATGTTGTATTGAGGTGTCGTGTACAGAAAAGTGCTAGGATGCTAAATGCAAATCCAAACGTAGGGGCTGGGAGGAAGGTGACTGTCGGTAAAATGCTTGCCTTACAAGCATGAGAACCTGGGTCTCCCAGACCAACATAGGCATGCTGGCGTCAGTAGCACATGCTTATAGTCCCAGCAGTAGGGGACAGAGGAGGATCCCTGTGCTCGCCGGCCAGCTATCCTCGCTAAATGCTGAGTTCCAGGTCAGTGAGAGATGCAGACTCAAAGAGGTGGGTGATGTGTCTGAAAATGACACTCGGGTGACCTGTGGTCTGTACACTCACATGCACCTTCAGCCACATATCTGAGTACACTCACACACCCTACACACCTTAAAAGCATGGGATTTTCCTAGGTCAGGAAGTAGAAGACTGAGCCCTTTGGGAGCATCTGTCCTGCCCTGACTTCCAATGCCCTGGATTGGGTCTGTGCTTCACTCCTGTGAGTTGTGTGGGAGACTTACTCTGATATATGGTCCCCTCATTCACTGCCGTGCCATCGTTCCCTGTGGTTGTTCTCCCTCTGTGATGGCACATGCCATCATATGCCATTGTGCCTGTGCTCCCTGTTCGTGTGTTTCACTGAGGATGGACATTGGGGGAAGGAATTCCATCCGGGTCAGCTCCAGATACTTACTGCTGCTGTGAATGGCCAAGCGCGTGTCTTTGTTGCTCCCGAGAGGATGGGGCTGCAGAACCCTGTGCTGTGGACGCCTCTGGCTGCTTCGGCAGAGCGCTCTGCCCAGCCTCCCTTGCCCCACCGTGCATGCGTGCTCTAGCTGCTCTGTCCTTGTTGGTTCCCAGTCGATACTTGGGCTGTTTGTGGGATGGAGTGGTGTATGGCTGCAAGCCAGTGTGTACTTTCCTGTTGAGATGTGAGATCAGTGCTGGGTTTAACCCTGACCATTAGTATTGGTGCTAGATAGGAAGTTGGGGTGGGTTGGCTATAGCTCGTGCTGCTGCTGTTTGGGACGTCATTTGCTGTGCAGGTGTTGAGGACTTGAGGTCCCCGTGGGTCCCCAGTGCATCTGACTCTGGCACCTTGGCTGACTTGCATTCTTCTCTTCCATTTAGAACATGAGAAAGAAGGAAGGAGCAGCTGGTACCCCAAGAGCCAGGCCTGCCAGTGCAGGAGGGCTGAGCCTGCTGCCCCCTCCTCCGGGGGGCAAGAGTTCTACCGTCATCCCTCCCTCTGGAGAGCAGCTGTCTGGGGAGGGCTCTCTGGTTCAGCCAGCAGTTTCTGGTTCAGGTGAGTGCTGCAGTGACTTTTCTAGTCGTGCTTTGTTTCCAGTAGTGCTGTGGCGTCCTTCTCTCACTTGCTTTGTACCTGTGTGACCAGATGGTGGCAGTAGAGAACGTCTTGCGTATACTTGAGGGCCTTCTATTCCTTGGCCTTTTTCCTTTCCCTTCAGGGCACTTGCCCTGGCAGGCAGTGACCATGAGGTCATCGGCATGTCATGGTCTCTGCTCACATGTAATGGGAAAGGTGAGCCACAGGTGCACGGGCCAAATGTATAGGGCCCTGATCTTCTCCATTGCGGGGACCCTGGAGGGGCTTGGACTGTGGTTTCCCAGCCCGAAGGAGAGGAGAAATGGCAGTGTGGCCATCGGCAGCACCAGAGGCTCCAGGAAGCCGAGGGGGTGGGTTGGAGGTGTGGGTGTGTGCAAGGTTGGCTTCCATATGGCCTCGGCTGGAAGGCTCTCCCTTCTCCCAGTGTGTGGCCTGTAGCCCTAACCACACAGTTGATCCACACAGTTCTCCAGGCCCTCTGGGTTTGGGGAGACATTCTTCACTCTAAAGCCAGGGCAGGGCACGGTGTGACTCACTTTCCCTGGCACCCTTCCTTCTGCCTTTATGTGGCTCCTGCTTCCTCTCTAGGGGCCACCAAGAGCCTATGAAAAAGTTGGTGACAATGTGGCCCTCTCTGGAGTTGTTCCCATAACATGTCTCCTTGGGTGGCAGCTGCCTGGGGTCCTAAGACTGGCCAGTTTTAGTGAGACCACCAGAAAGGCATCTCTGACTCTCTGTTTTTTTTCTCCCTCTCACTGGACTTGGGGACATCACTAGGAGGTGCCACAGAACTCTGGCCACAATCTAAGCCTGCTGCCGCTGCCACTGCTGATATCTGGGGAGACTTCACCAAATCCACAGGGTGAGGAGCGCAGCTTTCTGGGCTGGGTGGGGCCAGAGCTGTCCCCCTGAGACCCCAGGAATGGCTGGCTGGACCTGCTGAGAGATCAGCTCTGGTTAGACATTTCACCTGCCTTAGGTGGCATTGCTCTGGGCCTCTAAAGACTTTCCACTGTTCCCCACTGCCTGAGACCTCCAGCCTCAAAACTTGTCCAGTTCTCACCAAGTGTTGCCCTGGGTCAAGAATCAAGACCCAGATTTTAGACCAGGACCATCTTCAGGGAACCTTTGAGAAAAGGCCTCCCCTGAGCTTTAAGGCCTGTCATTGGGTCAGAGCGGGAAGATGCCAGGGTCCTGTTACTGAGTGTGTGAGAGGCTCTGGAGGTGTCGGCACAGGTCTGTCTTCTGTAAAGGAACAGACAGCTGAAATCCACACACAGGCCAGGTGAGGTCCTCGAGCCACAGCCACTGCCTGCTGCTCTGGGTCATTTGGGGACTGCCCGCTCCCTCCTCTCTGCTATGGCTGGATACTGACACTTTCCCTGTCCTTTTCACAGGTCCCACTCCAGCCAGTCTCAGCCAGGCACCGGCTGGGTCCAGTTCTGACCTGCACAACCTTTTCCTCAGCCAACTTCTGGGAAGGAGCTGCCTCATCCTGGCCCATGGAAGGTGGCAGAGTGCTCCCTGGCAGACCCCTGGCCCCTTGCCTGGCTGAGCACAAGAAGCAGTAAGTTGGCACCATGCCACACTGTTGGTGGGGCCCAGGCGCTGCTCAGCCAGGAAACAGGAGCAAACACTCCAGGGCCTGTAAGCCCATAGCCCTCCTCACTGGAGACACCCAGACCTGCCTTCCTCCACCAAGAGATCCTTATTAAACACAGCCCCCAAAGCACAGAATGGATTGAATTTGTGGCCTGGGTTCAGCTCTGCCTCTCGGGTTGGCAGGTGTCTCAGATTCGCTGTTGGACAGGGGACTTGTGCACTCCGTCCATAGTAGCCTTTGTCCGGTACCTTCCAGAGGAGTCCTTCCCGAGTGCTGGCAAGTCTTTGAGCTGTAGCTTGAATGGGACACTGGAAGGGATTAAGCAGCTTTTTGTTGAAAATGTTAATACATTACTCTGCTAATATGCTGACCTGCACTAATGCACCCCTGTGAGGGACCCACCATGGTGACACACCCTTCTCGCTGCCCTGAGCCCCGGAGGCAGCCTGCATACCTGGAAGCCAGCTTCACAGTGCTGTGGGGAAACGGAAGCGTTACAGACCGGGCCAGGCTGCCTGGCTGCTGCTCCGGCTCCCTCCGAGCCCACAGCTGGCCCACTTGACTGTCCCTGGTGGCTTCTGGAGGAAAGCTGTATCTGTGGATACATCTCTCTTTTCCTTCAGAGACTGTGACAGGGAGCTCTGTCAGCTGGAAGTTCGGCCACCAGGAGTAGTGATTTATAAGAAATTACTGTCTCCTCAATGAACCTCCTAATTTCTTTATAGACTTAACCTTTCCTTCAGTTAAAAGGTTTCTTTTTTTGAAGGGCCAAGACTGTGCTGACCTTGTGCGACCAGAGTTTTAAAAATGGAAAAACAATAAATGTGTTTACTTCTGCACCACCTCTCAGATGGATATGTTTTTGGCAGTGTGGCTGCTCAGCTCCTGGGTGCCTAGGCATCCTGTCATCCAGAGGAGACCCTTTCACTCTAAGACTAGCATGGCTCTTACCGTGTCTAAGGGACCACTGGTGGGCACTGATTGTAGCACAGAGCCTTCGTGCGCAAAGCTGTGGAGAACCTCGTCTCTGCAGACCTATCCCACAAACCCAAGTGTGAAAGGTGCACACGGTCCTGGACAAGAGGCAACTTTATGGCCACAGTGTCTGGCCACCAGTCACCAGCATAGGGGAGAAAGGACGGGGGCTACAGGATCCTCCTGCCCTCTTACAGTACAAGAGGCCTGGGCCCATCCATCTGAGCGATTGCCCTCTCTCTGCATGGAGAGTGAAAGCTGGAATGTGCAGACCTACCTACCTATAGGGTGCCTGTAACTACATGTCTGCCAGGGTGGTAGTGCCCACCTTAGTTCCAGCATTCAGGAAGTAGAGGTGGGAATGTGAATTCCAGACCAACCTGGACTGCGCAGTGAGACTTGGTATCAGGACCATTGCAGAGCTGGAGAAACAGCTCAGCACATAAGAGTGTATGCTTGCAAAGGCACCCAGGCCAGCAGCTCACAACTGCCGTTAACTCTGGCTTCTGGGACATCCAGTGCCTCTGGCTTCCCTGAGTGCCTGCACTTGTAGACACACACAGACACATAACTTTCTGTGTACTTTTATGTGTATGGCTGTTTTCCTGAATATGTGTGCTTGTCCACCTCATGTGGGCCTGGTGCCCAGGGGAGACACAGAAGGTATCAGATCCCGCAAGACTAGAATTACAGTTGTGATCTGTCAAGTGGGTGATGGGAATTGAACCAGGGTCCTCTGAAAGAGCTATCAGTGTTCTTAACCACTGAGACATCTCTCCAGCCCTGCTTAATTTGTAAAAATATTCTGAGGTCGGCCCTTGGCTTCTAGAATCAGACCAGGGCTCTGGATCTAGGACGACGCCTTGGTGGAGGTATGACCACTGCAGTTTGTGTGTGTGTGTGTGTGTGTGTGTGTGTGTGTGTGTGTGTGTGTGGTGTTTTCCTCAGTTTGCCCTCTATTTTAAAATTTTGGTTTTTGTATATGAGAATATTTTGCCTTTGTGTATGTCTGAGCAGCACGTGTGCCTTGTACCGGTAGTGGCCAGCAGAGGGTGTCAGAGCCGTGCCGAGGCCTCCTCACTTGGCTGAGCTGTGGTAGAGCATTAACTACCTCCCAGCTTCATCTGGAAGAAGTGTTCTCTAGAGTTGGGTGACCTGAGCTGCTGCCCACGATGATGAAGCACCTTGGGGTGGGGCAGGAATGAAGGCTGCTAGGGATGTAACTTGAGCACCGCCTTAAGATTTTGGTGGGGTGGGGCAGTTTGGTGTTCATTACCAAATGAATCCCCACTTCGAAGCAATAGAGCACAGCACTGGACCAAGTGTTACATGATTATGGCTTGTGAGATGGCAGCTTCCACGAGGGATGGGCTGACAGAGCCCTGGAGCACAGAGCCCTGAGTTTGAGGCCTACCTGACCTATATAGCTCCAGGCCAGCCAGGGCTACAGAGTGGAGATCATACACATAAACATACACACACATATGTATGTGTGTGTGTATATAATTTTATATATATATATATATATATATATATATATATATATATATGTGTGTGTGTGTGTGTGTGTGTGTGTGTGTGTTTGTGTGTGTGTGTGTATCATATACCACACATACACACACATATTTTTTCTTTTGGTAACCTCGTTGAGAAATTTTAAATTCTTTTGTTGGCCTTGAAGAAGAATGTTTTAGAGTCTTGTGGTCAGAATTGGCCAGTGACAGCCAGGGAGAAACCAAGCATGGTCCAGCAGTAGCATCCTATAAGACTCTGGGTGCAGTCACTGAACTTGAGCCTTTCTAGTTGAACTTTGAAGAGAGGTTCCAGACCTGGCCAACACTAACATTACAGAGGTCCAGAAAGCTGGGCCGGCACTGACCTGTCGAAGTGAGGCCGTGACGGTTTGTCCCTGGCCTGGGGTTCTAGCTTGATAGGATTTGAGGTCTGGGGCTCTAGCTACATCACTACAGAAGAGGCAGGCAGAAGAGGCGTGTGGTTCAGCTGGGAGAGTGTTCCCCTAGCTTCTGTCATGCATAAAGCCCTGGGTTTGATCCTTAGCATGCAAAACTGCCACAGTGGCCCAGCCTGTAATCCTAGCATCTGGGAGGCAGAGACAGGATCAGAAATCTAAGGCATTTTCAGCTCTGTACGGAACTGGGAGCTAGCCTAGGCTACATGGACACTTAAGAGCGGCAGGTGCAACACCCACTTCTAAATTCTAGCACTCAGAAGGCAGAGACAGGAGAATCACTTAAGCTTGAGGCCTTTCTGAGTTACACAGGAACTCTAGGTCAGCCAGTGCTACCAGAGATCTTATTGTAACTTTAATTTTTTCAATCTTTTTTTTTTTCTTTTTTGGTTTTTCGAGACAGGGTTTCTCTGTCTAGCCCTGGCTGTCCTGGAACTCACTTTGTAGACCAGGCTGGCCTCGAACTCAGAAATCCGCCTGCCTCTGCCTCCCGAGTGCTGGTCAATCTTATTTTTAATGACGGTTCTTAAAGTCTTTAACCTCCCTTGTAGTCCACCACTTACCAGAGGTAGTGGGGGAAAAAAAAAAGGATTTGGGGGATGTGGACCTGTTTAGAAAGGTTCTTTGAAGCAACTCCAATTTGTTGTCTGGAAATTGGCAGTTCAGTTCACAGGTTGGCAGTGGCAGCTCGATCCACTTGCAGATAGTTAATGGATACACCAGCAGTCCAGTTCAGTAGAGTCTGGTTAGCAACAGCAGTAACACGACCTAGCAGAGACAGTCAGGCCTCAGCCTTAGCTCCCCAGAGGGACACCAGGAGAAGTTCTCAGCTGTGCCTCTCTCAGGGAAGTGAAGATCAGCGGAGACACAAGACCCACAAGCACCGCACAGCTAGCCGTACCAGCAAGCCAGGCTCTGTCTCCATCACTCTGTGGAGTCCTATTTATACCCTCCAAACATCACATGAAGTGCCTCAGCATGGGCATCCAATCAGCCTGAGTCTGAGGAGGCCACAGCAAGAAACTGCAGCACACACCAGAAGTTTTTTGGTGTGTTCCTTTCTATGGAGTCCTGACAAATGCAGCTCAATTATGCAGCGTAAGGCAGACCAATAAATGCGTGTTGTTAGCAAAGAATCCATCATGTGTCCTTACACGAGCTTGCTTTAGCAGAACATCCTCTCTCCTATGTCTGCTTCAGCTAAACATACCTTCAGGAGTCAGCCTTAGCCTTCCACACCTGTGTCCACATTAACAAAATCTTCCTTTACATGTTTGCCCTGGCAAAACGCCATCTAACCGACTTTCCAAAGAATCCTTAAGTTTCCACTTCACCTTGCCTCAAAAACAACAACAGAAAGCCTGCAGCCTCTGTCCTTTACAAGGGGTCTAGTTAGGCCTCAAAGGCCAGAGTAGTCCTTGCTGTGTCCAGCTTCTGGTGGCCCCAAGCATTCCTTGGTTTGTGACAGTACAATGCTAGTCTCTGCTTCTCTCTTCATGGTTTTCTCTCTGCACCTCTGTCCCCTCTCCTTGTTGGTATGCCTGCCATTGGATTCAATGACCCTTACAAGTCTGGGATGCCGTGATTAATTGCAGCTGCAAAAGGGCTCTATTTCTAAAGTTCACATACTCAAGTACTGGGAATTTGGACTAGAATATACATTTTGAGGGGGACAGGGTTCAGTAGTCTATGTCTCATGATTACAGCGTCTGCTGAGAGGTTACCTAAATATGTGTGTGTCCAGTAGCTCACCAGATCCCTGGGGGAATGAGTAAAGGTGTTATATAGTGATCACTAAACTCTCCCAAGGGCAAGCAGGAAGGAAAAAAAAGTAGAAGGCACTGGATGGAGCTCAGTATGGAGTGCCTGACGGGCCTATGCAAGGGCGTGGTCAAGCCCGAGCACTGACAAAACCCACAGCACATACATAATAGGGCTCTTTTGCACAAAAGCAGAAGGGCAAATATGTCCATTTTTCTCTAAAGAGACGTAGGAAACGGCACTTCACGGGTTGCCTGAAGAGTTTACAAGTGGCTAGAGACAGAGGTGGCTGGAAAGAAGGTGAGGCAGAGGTAAGGTTGAGGTCAATATGGGATACATAATTCCAGCCTAGTCTGAGCTACAGTGTGAGAGACCCTGTCTCAAAGAAACGCTAAAAAACTATAGATCTTTTGTTGTTGTTGTTATTGTTGTTTTGTTTTTCTTTTCTTTCTTTCTTTTTTTTTTTTTCGAGACAGGATTTCTCTGTATAGCCCTGGCTGTCCTGGAACTCACTTTGTAGACCAGGCCAGCCTCGAACTCAGAAATCTGCCTACCTCTGCCTCCTGAGTGCTGGGATTAAAGGCGTGCGCCACCACACCTGGCAAACAGTGGTTAGATGCCACGAAGTAGGTAGCAATGCCTTAGAAGGAGAGTGCTAACCTTCTCTCCTTTCATACAACACTAGATCTTTATTTCAATTTTGAAGCCAGTATATACGTCATCTTTTCTTTTTTTTTTTAATTTCTTTTTTATTTTTTTATTTTTCGAGACAGGGTTTCTCTGTGTAGCCCTGGCTGTCCTGGAACTCACTTTGTAGACCAGGCTGGCCTTGAACTCAGAAATCCGCCTGCCTCTGCCTCCTGAGTGCTGGGATTAAAGGCGTGTGCCACCATGCCCGGCTCTTGTTTTTTTTTTTTTTTTTTTAAAGATTTATTTTATTTATTATATGTAAGTACACTGTAGCTGTCTTCAGACACTCCAGAAAAGGGCACCAGATGTCGTTACGGATGGTTGTGAGCCACCATGTGGATGCTGGGATTTGAACTTATCACCTTCAGAAGAGCAGTCGGATGCTCTTACCCGCTGAGCCATCTCACCAGCCCCTGGCTCTTGTTTTGAGTTTTGAGACCTGGTCTCTCTACATAGTCTTTGCTGTTCTGGAACTCATGTAGACCAGGCAGGCCTCAAACTCAGAGATATCAGCCTGCCTCTTCCTGAGTGCATAAGCCATTTAGAAAACAAGTTTTCTGAGTACTACCCCCTCCCCAATGCAAATCCATAAAGACAAAGGTGCCTTTTCAAGCCAAATACTGTCCTTCAACTCTAGGGTCAAAGTAGAACCAAGGAACTATTTCTGAAGACACAGGCAGGTCTCCTGCACGCAGCTATTCAGAGGTCTGGTTCTGTTTTATTCCCTTTAGAAGAATCAGATGAGCTTGCAGGATTGATATGGTAACAATCAGGGCACCACCATTTTTAGAAATAAGATTTAAATCATTATTTCATGTGACTGTGTTTTGCCTATGAGTATGTGGGGGCTGGGAATCAAATCTAGGTCCTCAGCAAGAACAACAAGCCATCTTAACTCCTATCTCCCTCCTGTCTGCACCACCATTTTACAAGTGAACAAATCAAGGGCAGAGTGCTCAGCAGGAGGGCTCCACCATCAGGAATGCAGTCTTCTTCCGTGGGTTAGAGTTTTAAAGCCTCCAGCACTGCTTCTGTGACTGAGGGCCGGAAGGAGATAGCCACCTCCTGGATCACTGCTATCTTTGGCTAGAACGCAGAGACTTAACACCCGTAAGGTTGTAAGCCACTGCGGCTGGGACGTTTCCCGCCCTACGGAAGGTTCAGAGGATCCCACTGCTGGGCTGTCCAGAGCAATAAAGGCGGGTATCAGGAAGAACGAGGTGGAAGGCAAGTGGCCAGACTTCCTCGCCCTTTGCCGGGGGCAGGGGGGGCAGGGGGGGCGGGGGGGACCCTTCCAGCGATCAGCCCCGCTCGCTCCGAACCGGCCCCGCCCCGCCCCATGAGCCACGCCCATGGCCACATCCCCACCCCATACTGCCTTTTTCCACCCCGCGGGCGCTTTGCTTTGCCTCAGACACGCCCCTTCAACGGAGCCACGCCCACTGTTACGTCACGCCCCTTTGGCGGAGCGGGTTTTTTTTTTCCACCGTGAAGCGCACGCTCCGTCCTTGCCGCTTTTCTCCAGCAGGAGGCGCTCACTCAGCCTCGGTCCCGCTCTCGCCCGTTGGTGCGGTCTCCTAAGCCTCCGCCCCCAACCCTGCGCCGAGGAGGCCTTTCTCTTTGGTCGAGCCCTCCCGCCATTCTAATCCCGCCTTCTACGTTGCCACGCCTCTTAACCCCGCCCCCTGAGCGCACGCCCCGCCCACGCCTGTGCCCTCTCGGTCTTGGTGGCGGACCGCGAAGGTAGGAGGCCGCGGCGCGCGTGCGCGGGGCGGGGACGGGGCGGGTGCGCTGGGCTAAGGAGGCGTTCTGGAGTGGTGCGGGTGTCCTGGGGGCTCCCAGCGCCCCGACGATCCCCTTCGGACTTGGCTTGGCCAGGTCTAGGCGGGAAGGGTACTCACTAGCAGTACGTCCCCATTGGAGTCTCCCCGTCTGGGGCCCGGGGCCTGCGGCCCAGCAGCCTCTCACCGGGGTGCCCTGGCTCCCCTGCACGTAGCCCTCGGGGAGGACGGTCGCCGTAGCCGCGCGCCGCTAGGCCCAGCCCTGCGTCCCTCGGTGGGATGCTCATCTTCCCTTTAGCCGATCTCGGGGGAAAGGCTCTCTAAAGCGCATACCAGCAAACTGAGGTCCAGCGCGATTACTGAGCGTTCCAGAATGGCGAGGCCACAGAGCCTGTGCAGAGATTTGCGTCTTCACCCAGGAGTTTTAAGGATGATTCCAGCTAGCAGCTCTGGAACTGGCATTTGGAGAGCCCTCCCAACTTTTTGCAAACCCAAGGCAGAAGGGATGTATGTTCCCCCACCCCAGATCTATCCAGTCCCCTGGGAACTGGATTTGTCTGGAAAGTTGAGACCCTAAAGTGTTGTCTACTTAAGATTTCCTGTTTTCCCGTTGAGCTCACAAGTAGCTCTAAGACTGGCACAGGATATGGATAGGTCCTTGGGGAGACTCCCAAATACTTGTTCTCTTCATTAGCTCCTCCCTCCCCAGACGCAAGTCTTGCGGGTTGAGTGGGCCCTCTGAGGGTAGGCACCCTTAATTAACCCTTCTAGAGGGCGCTGCCTGGCCTGGACGTCCCTGTCCCCCTCCCCCCCCCCCCCCCCCCCCCAAGTGCTGGACATGGATTTACCAGTGTTTTGTGACTCCCGGCTGTGTGTGACATGGCAACCTACAGCCAAAGTCAAGGGGGTTATTTATTCTCCCTCCCATTTAATCTCCTGTTCAGATTAAGTATCCCAGAAGTTCTTCATTTAAAACAATTTTTTAGATATTTACACATACATACAAAGATTTGGGGGAGGGTCACAGAACCCAAATCAAAACAAAATACACACAAGCATCTTAGCCACATAGCCTGCAGTAGCCTTACACATCTTTGGTTGGTGTACTCTGGTTTGTCACAGAGAGTTAGGTATGGGACACCTGTGGCATTGACTTGGAAGTGTTAGGTTTTCAGATTAGCGATGGTGAGCCTGTATTGTGGCTCTCCTCCGTATTCATTCATTCATTCATTCATTCAACAGCTCTGTGTAGAGCTGCAGGCCCTGGGCATCACGGAGGTGGTGATGCACAAGGTGACTTGCTCCCCACTCTCTGTAGAGATAGTGATGTAAGCAGTGAATCACGACCAGCAAGGACCACTTTAACCGGGTGCTCGAAGCTGGCTTTCCTAGCTAACTCTGATCTCCAAGTGGCTCTTACTTCATCTTGTACAAAGAGGAAGAGAAAGAGAGAGAGACAGAGAGAGAGAGAGAGTTAGGCCGTTAGGCCGAGAGGATGGCAGGTGCCAAGGTGTGGTGGGGACGTGGATGGTGTGTTTGAAGAATCAAGGCCAGTGTGACCGAGTAGTGGGGAAGAGAAGGGTGTGAGGTGGGACAGGTGGGCTGGGACCAGGTTCAGTAGGCCTTTCAGGCTGGGACAAGTGGGGAGCTTTGAGCAGAGACAGACAGGATCTCACTGTGTGGAGTAGAATAGGGTTGGGAGACCAGAGAGGAAGCAGGAGACCCTGGGGGCCATCGTAGCAGTTCCTGTGAAGCAGTGGCTCATATAATGCACATGAGAGACCAGGATGTGCCTGGTGCCTAGCAAGGGCTACATAATGTCAGTTGTTGCTGTTACTATTTAAAACCTTGAAATAGAAGGGCCAGGATGTAGCTTGCCTGATGAGCACAAATCCTTGCATTCAGTCCCCAGCATTGAAAGGACAGGTGTGGTGGTGTACATCTATAATCCCGCACCTTGGATGGTGGAGGTAGGATGTGATCCTGTGATACTTAAGACCCTGTCTTGAAAAACCAAAGTAGAAGCCGGGTGTGGTGGCGCATGCCTTTAGTCCCAGCACTCGGGAGGCAGAGGCAAGCGGATTTCTGAGTTCGAGGCCAGCCTGGTCTACAGAGTTCCAGGACAGCCAGGGCTACATAGAGAAACCCTGTCTCAAAAAAAACCCAAACAAACAAAAAATGTTTCTAGTCAGCTACTAGAGAAAATGGGGAGGGGGGTAAGTGGTAGGAAAAACTGGTGTGTTTGGGACTTGTGAGTAGTCGCTAAGGAGCTGTTCTGTTTGTTTTTGACAAGGCATGGCAAATAAGTTTGGAGTTCTAGCAAGAGTGGGTTCTAGCAATGAGCTCAAAGGATCTCCTTGTCCCTCCAGACAGTGGCTGAGAGTCAGGACGTAAGGTGTGAATTCTAGTCATCTGGAAGAACCAGAGACTACAAAGGATGAGGTGAATACTACAACAGCAACAGCAGGAGCGCCTGTCCCTGTTCACTGCAGGAGGACTTAAGGTAATGATAGCTCATGGAGTCATGTGACCCTTAAACCTACACAAGGTTGGTTTACAAATGACTTCCCACTAGGTGTTTATTAGCAGGTGGCTTTCTATGCTGTGAACCTACGTCTTGTGGCATCCTCTGGGACCCTGGAGTTATGTCCGTCCAGTTGGCAGGCCGGGGCAGGGGGAGGCAGGTCCTCCTGGGAAGATTTTCCTGATCACTCCAAAGTGACACATTATGTTGGGTAGAACTTGACTGTATCTGGACATGCTTTCTGGCTGGTGGATCCATGTGAACAGTTTGTTTCATCCTCCCGGGAGAAACGGGCACCATTAGCACCCCAGTCTGCAGAAAAGAAAACAGACTTGGGGTAAAGATGGGTGAAGCCCTTGTATAAGGTGACAAAGCCCAGGAGGAAGCTTGGCCAGGATTAGAGTCAACTGCTCACTGCTCTCACGGTTCAGAGTCAAGCTAGTAATCACTGCTGTCCAAGTTCAATTTTGTTGCTGTACAGAATACGTAAAAGTGGATAGTTTGAGCTGGGGCGTGGTGGCGCACGCCTTTAATCCCAGCACTCGGGAGGCAGAGGCAGGCGGATTTCTGAGTTCAAGGCCAGCCTGGTCTACAAAGTTAGTTCCAGGACAGCCAGGGCTACACAGAGAAACCCTGTCTCAAAAAACCAAAAAAAAAAAAAAAAAAAAAACTGGATAGTTTGTTTTGTTATATTTATTTTAAGTGTATGAGTGTTTGCCTGCATGTATGTATGTGTATTATATGTGTGCCTGTGACCTACGGAGGCCAGCAGAGGGCGTCAGATTCCCTGGAACTAGAGTTACCATGCAGGTGCTGGAAACAGAGCCCAGGTCCCCTGCAAGAGCAGCAAGTGCTCTGGACCATTGAGCCAGGTCTCCAGCCCTAAGGTCAGGTGACTTACAAAGGTTCATTAATTGAAGATGCTGAAGAATAGGAGCTCAGTAGGTGGCCACAAAGCTGTGGGAAGATAGAAGACAAGCCGGCAAGAGGGCAGAGGGCTGGGCTCAACCTTCAACAGCCACCTTACATTGTTATTTACATGTGCGTGTGTCTGCAGTACATACATGTGTGCATGTGTGTTCACATATGTGTGGGTACACAGGTGTGTGCACCAGATGTTGATGCCAGATGTCTTCCTCAGTCGCTTTCCTCCTGAGTACTGGGATTAGAGGTAGGCAGACATACCCACTGTCTTAGTTACAGTTACTATAGTTACTGTGCTCTGATGAAACACCACACCCAAAGCAAATGAGGAGGAAAGGCTTCATTTGGCTCACACTTCTGTATCACTGTTGACCATAGAAGGACGTCAGGACAGGAACTCAGGCAGGGCAGGAACCTGGAAGCAGGAGCTGATACAGAGGCCATGGAGGGATGCTGCTCACTGGCTTGCTCGCCGTGGCTTGCTCAGCCTGCTTCCTTATAGACCCAAGGACCACCAGCCCAGGGATGGAAACACCCACTATGGGCTGGGCCCTCCCCCATCCATCACTGATTAAGAAAATATCCTACAGAGGATCTTCTGGAGCCATTTTCTCTACTGAAGTCCCCTCCTTTCAGCTAACTCTGGCTTGTGTCAAGTTGACATAAAACTATCCAGCACACCCTGAATTGCATAGGTGCCAGGGATCAGAACGCCAGGCCTCGTGCTTTTGTGGTAAGTGCTTTGCCTGCTGAAGCACCCCACCTTATGTATAAATGTATGTATTGATATATAAGTGCTGTCTGCACACACGTCTGCAAACCCTGTACATGCCTGGTGTCTGCAGAGACCTGAGGAGGGTATCGGATTCCCCTGAAGCTGTTGTTAGGTGGATTCTGGGAACTGAGCTCAGGTCCTCTGCAAAAGCAGCCAGGTTCTTAACTACTGCGTCGTCTATCTCTCGTAGTGTACCTAGGATTGGCCTCAAACACAGGATTCTTCTGTCTTTACTTCCAAAGAATTGATCCGCCATGCCTGCTTCACCCATACTCGTGATATAAATAACCTACGGTGTTGAGAAAGGCGTCAGCCCCTCTGACCCAGTTCCCTTTTAAAGGTCCCATCACCTCAACATTTACATCCGGGACCACATTTCACTAAGAGTCTGGGAAGGGACAAATCTTTTGTTCTGATCTAATTGTCTCAGAGGCTTACTGCCCCCATCTGCTAACCTGAGCCTAGTCCTGGAAGCTTCTAGCCTCCATACAATCTAATCTAGGCCTAGAATGTTTTCAGTCTCTGAAACTTGCTGCTGAATAAGCTCACCTTTTCTAGCTCTTTCTGAACTCTGGCTGGTTGGTCAACTGTTCGAAACTTCTCTGCACACTGACTGGTTCAAACTGGCTTCTTTCAGCTTCTGACTGGTTCAAACTGGCTTCTTTCAGCTTCTGACTGAATTGCTTTGCTTGGCCTCATACTAACTCTGGCAATGTGTTCTTTTTTTTTTTTTTTGGTTTTGGTTTTGGTCTTTCGAGACAAGGTTTCTCTGTGTAGCCCTGGCTGTCCTGGAACTCACTCTGTAGACCAGGCTGGCCTGGAACTCAGAAATCCGCCTGCCTCTGCCTCCCGAGTGCTGGGATTAAAGGCGTGCGCCACCACGCCCGGCTGGCAATGTGTTCTAATCTTCTGGTTCCTTCTCATTCTCTGGCTTGTTCTGTCTTTACCTATGTCTAGCTTCTTTTTTCTTCATCCTGTCTCTGTACAACTCTTTGGGTAAAAACATCCTCTCTTCCCTTCTCTCTCTGCACTGCTCTCTTTGGTAGCCTCCAGATCTCCGTAGCAGCTTGGGGGTGCCTACCTTCTTGACCAGGTGTACGTTGGAAACATTTGCGGTACAGATTCCTTAGTTGGGAAGGAGCGATCCAGTCTGGACTGAAGTGTGTGTATGCAGTGCCTACCGCATCCTTCTGTCTGATTTGGATATGGCAGCATGTCTTGAAGATCAAGGGGCTTTGCCCTTTAGGCTTTTGGGGGAGTCTGCTTGGCTTTGAGGGGAGGTGAGCTTCAGGCTTACACTTCTCCATAGAATGTCACCTTGAATAGGTGAGACCTCCACCCATCTGAGCCTCGTTTTGCTCATCTGGAAATGGGCCGATAGGAGGATCAGATGAACTTGACACACCCTAGAACTCAGGGACCTGGAGAGTAGAAACTAACAGGTAGTGCTAAAGTGAGCCACTGTGAGCTCAGCCTTGCCCTGTGTGCTTCTGAACCCCTCCCTGCTCTCAGAACATTTTAGTTCCCATAAAGACCCTGTTCTCATTTACAGATACGGAACCTGAGGCCAGGAGAGGTAATTTATCCAGGACCATACTGCTAACACATGGCAGGCCAGCAACTCTGGGGCCTTACCATCGTGCCACACAGTCTCCTTGCTTCTGGGAGGGAAACTGCTCTTGGACTTTGGGGGCCCAGGGACTGTGCACAATGAGTTTTCTCCCGAGTGAAGACAATGTTTACCCAGTGTTCCCTGGGTGAACTGGCACCCAGTTGTGTGCTGTGGACGGGCAGCTGCTTTGCTCTCAGGCAGCTCAATGGTGCCAGCTCTTACACAGGAGGATGCTGGGACACAGCCTGGGGGTGGGGGTGGGGGTTGGGCAGGCCCAGTTCCTAGTTTTGTCTGAGCGCCTGCTTTCTTTTCTTTGCCTCCAACCTGTAGTGCAGGAACATCTCTCTGCCTAGCAGCAGGCTGCAAATGGGTTCTGAGCAAATCACGTGAGCCTGCTCGTTCCGGGTCAGGGAAGATGCTCCCTAAGCTAGGGACTCTGGCCTCAGACAGCCCGGCTTGTAGGCCTGGGGAGGGAGGACACTGGTCCCCTTCTATTCACGGTCTCCTCCCTGAGTGCTGGCTGGGCCCTCCCTCCTCATGCACCTCTGCTTCCTGCTGCTCTTTCCCTCCTCTCCCTGCATCTGAATCTCTCCCCACCCCCTGCATGGTCACGTGGGGGCACCATCGGATTTAAGCTTAATCTGCTGGGCTGCTCAGCCCAGCAGCCTGGCCTTGGTGTGTTAGTGCGCGTTAGTGTGTTGGTGCATGTAGCTGAGACGGCCTTCGACCTCCGTACTTTGGGGAGGGGGGCTGTGGAGTACCCACAGACACCCCCCCCCCCATGAACCTGGAGCTGGCAAAATCTCTGCAGGCTCAGCTGGCACTGGAGATTGTGATCCAGGTGGGTCTTGAGGGCCATGTCCACCCTGTCCAGGGCAGGGCAGGGCAGGGCAGAAGAACCGACCTTATAGGAGTGGTGAAAGGTGGTGATCCAGAGGGAAGTGTGGGTAAGTGTGCAGGGGTCGCAGTTTGAAGGTCAGGGGGTCACACAGGCCAGTACTGGGACTCCTTAATCCCAGTGCACAGTAGTGGGGGAAGGGCCCCTCGTGGACTTTAGGGATTACTGGGCTCTGGCACAGCAAGATCCTCCCTACCTTCTCAGCTCTTCAGGTCCTGCCTGGGGCCCAGTACTAGGAGAGACACCTAGCAGGCGCGCTCTCTGCAGTTTACCCTTGTTTCCTAGTTTCTCTAGGACTTGGGCTACAGGATTTGACCAACTCTCAGGCCAGGAAGTCAGGGCTCTAGGATCCCTGAAAACTCTCTCTTCTCACAGTCTCTGGAGAGCTGTGTCCTGGGACCAAACCAAGAGAAAAACCTGAGTGTTCAGACCCTGGCCCAGGACTTCCAGGGAGCCAGCCTGCTTGTCTGTATCAGGGAGGTCATCACCAGCAACCTCTCCCGGCCTGAGACCCCAGGTACCACCTCCCTACCCTGTCCAGGTCCTTCTCCCTTCTCAGCAGCAATGACACAGATGGTGCTCTGTAGTGTAGTGCTCTGTGTGTGTGTGTGTGCATGAGCGTGTGTATACGTGCATGCATACTTGTATGTTGTAATGTGTGGCTCATGCACACATGTGTAAAGATCCATTTCCTGTGAGCAGGAGGATGACAGAGAAGTGCTCTGGTCTCTCCACCTCTCCCCTTACCTCAGGTCTCACACAGCCTGGAGCTGGGCTGCCAGCTGGCAAGTCTTGCCAACTTTCCCGACTCTTTGTCCAGTCGCTTTTGGGTTACAGGTGCCCAAGGGGCCGCGCCCAGCTTTGTACATGGGTGCTAGGATTTGAACCTAGATAGTCATGCTTGCGTGTAGCAAGTGCCCTTATGTGCTGATCCACGTCCTCAGCCCCGGCCCCTACTCCTTGAATGCACATAGGAAGACAGGCACAGCTCTGTGATGGAGGAGCAGACGGAGCCTGAGATGCAATTATTTTATTTATTCCCCACGTGGCACAGCTATAGGAGAGGTGGGGCTAACCCTTTCCCCTCACTGCTTCAGATTTGAACACCAGATACTGAATTTCCCACTGGGGATGGTGTGAACTGTCTGAGGCTAAGGGATGGGGTTGGGGCCAGCTCAGACTGGGCTCTTATAGAGGCCTTGGGCACAAAAGCTGCCGGCTGCAGGTCCTCCTGGGGGGCAGCATGCATAACTTGGTTGTGCAGTCTGAGTGCCTGGACATAAGGCCAGCTGGCTCGTTAGTGGCGTGGAGCGCTGGTAGCTCTATGGCTACTGTAATCCAGTTCAGACTCCACATCAGGCTGGGGCTGTCTCTTTGAGTGGACCAGAGATGCCGAGACTCCCCAGAGGTGGGGAAGCTTAATGACCGCTCCCCCCACCAACGCTAGAAGGCCCGTAGTGTGTGTCCGTGTTTTTCAGGGTGAACGTTACAAGCTAGTTGCCACTGACTTACAACTGTAGTTTCTGAGGTCCTGAGAGAACACTGACTTACAACTGTAGTTTCTGAGGTCCTGAGAGAACCGGGTGTGATGGTGCTTGCCTAAAACCTCAGCATTTGAGGGCTGGGGGAGGGGATCATGAGTTTCATGCCAGCCCAGGCTACTTAGGGAGACCTTATCTCAAAAACAAGGAAACAAAGCAAAGGTATGAGAAGCCCTCCCTGCCTTTGAGTAAAGCTGTACCACTTTCCAGGTGGTGGACTAACATTATTCCACCCATTTAACAGATGAGTAAAATTAAGACTTGAATAGTCCTCAGAAAAGGAGGGAGCAAGAATTCAGAGCTTTGTGTCTCGAGGGTGATGGGTGCAGAAAGACATTCTCTTGACTCCTAGCTAGAGCCTTCCTCCTGTATGTTCTGGGGATGTGGCCACAGAGCTGTAGTTGTTTCTACACAAATCTAGCTCTTGGCCTCTCTTGCTGACCTTCCTGTTCCCAGCTTTCTTGGTACCCAGGTGCTGCAGCCACACACACCCGGGCTCCTCCCAGGCCCCATCCACCATCTTGTCTCAGGAATGAGTAGAACACCTGTGGGGGCTAGTGCCCTTCCACCTCCACGCTTGCCAGAAGTCAACCTCAGCCCCTGTCCTTTGTCAGCCCCACTCCAGGTCCCAGAGATGGCCTCACTGCTGTCGCTGCAAGAGGAAAACCAGCTGCTGCAGCAGGAGCTGTCCCGCGTGGAGGACCTGCTGGCCCAGAGCCGCGCAGAGCGGGATGAGCTGGCCATCAAGTACAATGCTGTCAACGAGAGGGTGAGTGCTGCGGCCCGGCCTGGGTTGGGGAGGGAGGTGCCCTGAACAGGCCCACAGGCCTCGGGGAGGATGGATATCTGATTTAGACTAAAATGCTGCCAACTAGAATGGCCTTGAGCACATGGTGACCAGGGGAGCTGAAGGCAGTTGAAGGTAGATAGAGGTGGGTGAAGGATGGAGTGTGTACTGACGGGTGGGATAACAGTTGTAATAGTAGCTCCCTATATGGAAAGCCTCCAGTGTGCCAGAAATGTGCTCAAAATTTAGTGCACCAAAGTTGATGATACCCATTTAACCAAGGAGAAAATAGAGGTCCAGAGAGAGCAGGAGGAGGAGAACCATGTCCCGTATCGCAGCCAGTTAAGACAAGAATCCTGGAGTCCTGGCACCCAGGCCAGGACTGTATATTGCCTTTGTTTTGGGGGTGGCAGAGAGCCTGTTGGCTGCTGTAGGGTCCAGTGTATGCTCGTGGGAGGCCCTGTCTGTATGGAAGCCTGCGTATTGTATCGTGTGTATCTCTGAGCACCCTCTGGTGGTGGGGTGTGCGCATGTCCTGGTCTGCTTGCTCAAACATGCCTCTGACTTGTTGGGGCTTGCTAAGGAGCAGAGTGGGGGCCCCATGGGGGGCCCCTAGCTTCAAGAATTCAATTCAACCACAGAATTCATTTCTTAGAGTCTGCAGGGAATACAGGGACAGGGTGGTAGGAGCACTGGGCTGGTACTGTTGATGGGCCAGAACCAGCCTCCTACAGTCTAAACCCAGGACACAGTGCCAGTCCCCTGGGGACTGCCTTTTAGGTGCCAACTTCAGCAACTGATGCTCACATTGGCCCCTGATTGACAAGGGAGGGTAGGATAGGTAGGCAGTCCTTCTCTTCTGTGTAGTCTGCAGCGGGGATGAGGGACTGTGTCCATTCAGATCTTCCCCTCAGATGTCGGCACACACAGCCTGCGCTCCTGATTATTGTGTGCCTGAGACAGTTTGGGTGAGATCCTACCTGGAGGCAGAGATCAGGTGAAAATGACCTTGAAGGCCTTTCCTGGGGGAGGGGGTCCACAGAGAGCATAAGAACTCAGTGGTTACAGACGGAGAAACTGAGGCCCAGTGGTGGAGCTGGATAACACCACAGGTCCAGGGCTGTGGTTGTATGGCACATACGTCATCCTGTGCCTGCAGATGACAGGTGCCCTGAGGCCACACTGGCCTGGCAGACTCGGTTGGGGGAAATCAGTGAGGTTATCTGCATCCTTCAAACCCCACATCTCCCTGGGAGTGGAACTTGAGCCAGGATTCATGCTCTGGTCATTGCATATCCTGTGGAGAAACTGAGGCAGGACTCCCAGAGGGCACCTCCTAGGTCCTCAGTGTCTTCAAGAAACCGGTATAGTGAGATTCGTGGGAAAGAGAGAGTGGCCTTATCCCTTGGCGCTAGAGAACAGACTCCCTGGGTCCTCCCCCTCCCTCATGTGTCCATGGCAACCTGGGTTTAGTGAGTTAATGGGGCAGGAGAGCAATGGTTGCTAAGGGAGACAGTAAACTACTTTCATCCATTCTTGGGGCAGCTTCCTTTCTAATGGAACTGCAAGTCAGATGGAAAGGCAGAGACAGATGGAAAGGCTGTTTTATAAAGGCAGAGTTTGTGGAGAGAGGTGAGGTCTGGCCTGCAGTAGCCTGGCACCGAGCACTGGGGAAGCAGGTGGAGGCCCTAGTTACTGCTCAAAACCCCTCCATACCACAGAAGCCAATAGTGCCGGTGTCACATGTATGTGCAAATACACACATCGCAAGTCACAAGTAGACCCCCACATAGAATACCACACATAGAGACAAACCCACCCAGCTGGGAGGTGGTGGTGCAGGCCGTTAGCACTCTAGAGGCAGCAGTGAGAGGATCTCTCCAGTTCAAGGCCAGTCTGGTCTATGAAGTGTGTTCCAGGACAGCTAGGGCTTAGACACCCTCACACACTCAGACTATATGCAGCCAGAGCACACACAGTCCTGCCCTGGCACAGCGACCCCTGGGTGGACAATCACAGCATCGCCGCATACTATAACCAACAGCACGGCACATTCTGCACATCTCCTGGCTGACTGCACACAGACAATAAAAGAACAGAAGCCAGCGTGAGCTGTTGGTCAGCCTACAAAGGCACTCACACATGCACATGTGCAGTCACTACCACCACCTGTGACCCACAGAGCCCGAGTGTCCTCCCCAGGTCCCTCTAGCATACACAGATACACAAGCTCATGTCCTGGTACATGCAGATGGACACAGTGCCTGCACCACCCCCATAGACCTTGTCCAGATGCACCTCACCCAGGAGTGTGAGAAGGCCCAGATAACAGATGTCAGCACACACCCAGCATATACAAGGTATGCAGGGTGAGCCACTCTCACCAGCACATTACACATACACACCTTCCAGGGCTATGCGACAGACGTGGGCATTGCCCACTTCTTGGCTTGCTTGGGCCATAGACGCAGAGGAAGTTCCTGCTGCCACCTCCCTCAGCAGTCTCAGCTCACAGTGCAGCCCCGTGGACTGTGCTGACCCCTTCCTGTTGGTGTCATCCCAGGGGACACAGTCACCCTGCCCACCAGCATCACTGTGGGTGGCTCTCAGCATCTACCAGGTGTACTGGGCTAGTGTAGGCCTGGAGGGCCACTGACCTAGCCCGGGCCTCTGGTTAGCGTGGGTAAGAAAGGCCCTTCCGTCCTGCTGGCTTCCCTTTGACTGGTGGCCCTAATTTGTGTGTGTGTTTGAGGGTCCTGCTGGTCAGCCTGGGTGCTTGGGAGATGGATGGTAAGCATGGGTTAGCATCGGTCACCTGGGCTAGGGGTCGGTCCCCTATGTGTGTTCATGACCCTAAGTGTGCTCATCTTTGGCCTTTCCCCCTCAGCCCCTTTCCCTGACAGCTAGAAGCTGGGGGACCCTAGAAGGAGCAGCCAGGACCATCAGGCACCCGGACAGGGTTGAGGGGGCTAGTGGACAGGCCTCTGTGTGCCCCTGGGCTGGCACACTGCACAGTAGCCGGAGCGGAAGAAGTTAGATAGGAGTCCTGTGAGGTGAGGGGCAGAGCAGGTGCCAGGTAGGGCACATAGAGATGGGTCTTAAGGCTGTGTGTTTACTGGGGCTCCTCCGTGTCAGCCTGGGGTAGTTGAGACTGCCTGTGTTCCCTACAGGCGCTCTCTGTGAGCTCGGATCTTCTGTGTATTGATACCTCTGCTCTGAGTAGATTCACATGTACTGAAGTTGTTAGCTCAGTGGTCTCAAACAGTCCCTGAGTGTGAGCCATCCCACCCCATAGCCAGTGTCCTAGGTACTAAAATCCAGTGGGGAACAAAAATCCAGGCTTTCCTGAGCTTGCCTGAGGGAAGGAAGAGGGGTCGGGAGACCTGGCAGAAGTCTGAGGCAGAAACCACAGTGGGACTCTGTTCTGAAGGAGTAACCGTGTGCATGGAGTGGGTGGGCACTTAACCGTCTGCCTGCAGGACCATACGTGTGAAGACATGGTGGCAGGTCTACTGTGCATGCTTGTCTCTTGTGTGTACATGCTTGGCCTGTCTGTGCTGTACCTGTTCTAATTGTATACCCATGCCCACTCCATCCATGTGCGCATAGCCAGCCTTTGTTACCATTCCTTCTTTATCAGTGTGTGCCCGTGCCTGCCCCACATATATTCTCATGTCTGCGTTGCATGTCTGTGCCTGTTCTGTGCATCTAAGCATGCTCCATCTGTGTGCCCATGTCTGCCCTGTGTGCCCAAGCATATCTCTCTGTGTGTCATGCTTTGTATGCCTTTGTGTGCATTGCCTTGTCTGTGTGCCGATGCCTGCTCTGTTTGTATGCTCATGTGCATGGCATCCTGGGCCTACCTGCCTGTAACTGCTCCTCGGGGTGCATGGCCATCAGGTTGCAAGGCATTGTGGGTCTGCGCCCGCTTCCCAGGAGGCACAGGACTCTCACCCAGAGCCCTTCCCTGCAGCTGGAGCAGGCTGTGCGGCTGGAAACTGGGGAGCTGGAGGCACAGGAGCCCAGAGGGTTGGTGCGGCAGAGCGTGGAGCTGCGGAGGCAGCTACAGGAGGAGCAGGCCTCCTACCGGCGCAAGCTGCAGGCCTACCAGGAGGGCCAGCAGCGGCAGGCCCAGCTAGTGCAGCGGCTGCAGGCCAAGGTCAGGGCTGCCCACCCCCACCCCTGCCCTCACTCCGCTTCACTTGGCCCTCACCTCTGGGCTCACACTGCCTCCTACGCATTGCCAGATCCTGCAGTACAAGAAGCAGTGTTCAGAGCTGGAGAAGCAGCTGCTGGACAGGTCCACCGAGCTGGAGCAGCAGCGACTGAGGGTGGGTGACAGGATGGGGCAGGTGTAGACCTTCTCACCTCCCGATCACTCGCTCGTCCTGACTCCCCTGCTCCTCACCTAGGACACAGAACACAGCCAGGACCTGGACAGCGCTCTTCTGCGCCTGGAGGAGGAACAGCAGAGGTGAGGGTGTGGGATAGCCTGTGGGTACCCTCTAGATAAGTTAGCAAGTGACCACTGAACACCCCCCACCCCTCCCAGAAGTGCCAGCCTGGCCCAGGTGAATGCCATGCTGAGAGAGCAGCTGGATCAGGCCAACTTGGCCAACCAGGGTCTGAGTGAGGACATTCGCAAGGTGACCAGTGACTGGACCCGCAGCTGTAAGGAGCTGGAGCAGCGGGAGGCGGTGTGGAGGCGCGAGGAAGAGGTGAGTGGGGGATGGAGGGAGAGCAGGGCAGTGGGGCATCCTTGCAGGGGTTCAGTCGAGTCTGGAGAGAGATAGGGAGCCTGACCATAGTGATTCCGGCTCTCTTGGGAGAGCTGGCCTTGGTCACACATGCCCAGGGCCAGGCTGGCTGTTTCTTCCTTTCCTTGTGAAGTGTAATGTCACTGTTACATATAGAGAGTTAGTGACCAACCCATGGTCATGGTCACTCCCTGGCGGCTGGGAGGTTTCTCCAGGCCCTGGGTGCTCTCTGCTTCTCGGGAAGACACAGGTCCTCTCCTAGGCCGTGCTGGTAGGGCCCTGGGGCAGGCATGGAGCAGTGACCCTGGTGTCTCTCTCCCTAGTCCTTCAACGCCTACTTCAGCAGCGAGCACAGCCGCCTGCTCCGCCTCTGGAGGCAGGTCATGGGGCTCCGACGGCTGGCCAGCGAGGTGAAGATGGGCACGGAGAGGTGAGGACTGGCTGCCGGGGGTACAGGGTGCACCCTGCCCCGGGCGGGCTGTCTGCCGATGCAGAGGCAGCTGGCAGAAAGAGGCATTGCTGGGGCTCAACTGGACTATGCTCTTCCTACGGCATTCAGAGATGCTCTGAGACAGGAACTCTCCTACTCCCCCATTTCACACCGAAGATCAGAGAAGTTGAGTGACCATCTCAGGTCACACAGCAGAGAGTAACTGAGTTTGGACTTGAAGCCTTTTGGATCAGGAGCTGTAGATATTCACAAAATTTTTTTTGAGATATTATCTCACTATGCAGCTCTGGCTAGCCTTAAATTCAGAGATCCACCTGCCTCTGCCTTCTGATTGCTGGGATTAAAGGCAGACATTACCATGCCCACCAGATTTTTAAATTTTTGAATCTTTTTTTTTTTTTTTTTTTTTTTGAGTCTTATGTATTCCAGGCTGTCAGATCCTCACTGTACAGAGGATGAAGGCCTTAAACTTCCGATCGTCCTGTTTCCACTTGAGTGCTGGAATTACAGGCATGTGCTAGCATGCCAGGATTATGTATGGCTGGGGATTGAACCTGGGGCTCTGCATGAGAGAGACCCCAGCCTCGTGCTTGGATCTTGTTCTTTCATGTGCTGGGGCTACAGGTCTGTCTGTATCTCCCACCATACCTGGCTAAACTTTTTTCCTTTGGGTCTCTTAAGTCTCTTTATCTGTTCAGGAAGCAGCCCGCTGTCCTCAGGGATTCCCGTAGTCTAGCTTTTGCTGTCCTGTGTTTATGTGAGCCTGCCACCAATCTGTGGCTATAGCACAGACTGCTGTTTTCTTGGCAAGACTCAGAACCTCAGCAGTACACTGTCCCCCACGGGAGCCCTCTGGCGCAGGGCTCATGTCTATACTGTGCAGCACTCGCCTGCCCCCTGCTGTTGGGCATTCAGCACTGTAGTTCATGCTGAGAGTGAGCCCACATTGGGACTTTAAAGTGGGCCTTGTGTTTTATTAGCATGGAGACTTTTTTTTTTTTTTTTTTTTTGAGACCGGATTTCATTATGTAGCAGCTCTGGATGGCCTGGAGTTTGGTGTGTAGTTCAGGCTGGTTTCAAACTCACAGAGAACCCTCCTGGCCTCCCTATTTTCCCTTTGACTAGGGCACATACTTGGGGTTCCCATTTCAAAACGGTGCTGGTGAGAACTCTGCCCTCCCTCTAATGTGACCCCTCCCCTCAGGGCAAGTGAGGACCCCCAGATTCTTATGTGGCCTTCCTGGGTTAGCTTATAAAGCAAATAAAGCAGCTTTCTCCCACTCCACTCCTTGTCTGTCTGTCTGTCTGTCTGTCTGTCTATCACACACCCCTTTTGTCTTTTGGTGTATATATACTGTATAATTTTATCATTGCTTCTTCAATTTGCTTTTATTGTATGTGTGTATGCGAGTGGAGTGAGCACGAGTGTGTGTGTGTGTGTGTGTGTGTGTGTGTGTGTGTGTGTGTGTGTGTGTGTATGATGGCCAGGAACGACTTCTGTGAGTCAGCTCTCTCCTTCCACCCTGTAGGTCTCCAAGCCCACCCATGTCATGCAGCCTGGTAGCAGGCACCTTTACACATAGGGCATCTCTCACTGCCCTCACACCCGTTTTTTGGAGACGGGAGTCTCACTCTGTAGTCCAGGCTAGCCCGTAATGCTAGCTTCCTGCTCTGCCTCCTGAGAACTTTAATGGTAAACTTGTGCTTCCACCCGGCGCAGCTTACCTGTTCTTTTTTTTTTTTTTTTTTTAAAGATTTATTTTATTTTATTTATGTAAGTACACTGTAGCTGTCTTCAGACACTCCAGAAGAGTGCGCCAGATCTTGTTACGGATGGTTGTGAGCCACCATGTGGATGCTGGGATTTGAACTTATCACCTTCGGAAGAGCAGTCGGGTGCTCTTACCCGCTGAGCCATCTCACCAGCCCCAGCTTAGCTGTTCTTGAAGAGCCTTCTTCATCTGCTTGCTTTCCTGGGAGGCATACCCGTCAGGAGTATCTTCCCTGTCGGTCTTCCTTGGGTATAGGACCGGCTGACTGGATCTCTCATCACTTGTGTGATAGTGAGCTCTCTCTTTTTTTTTTTTTTAAGATTTATTTATCATATGTAAGTACATTGTAGCTGTTTTGAGACACTCCAGGAGAGAGCATCAGATTTTGTTACGGATGGTTGTGAGCAACCATGTGGTTGCTGGGATTTGAACTCATGACCTTCAGAAGAGCAGTCAGCACTCTTAACCACTGAGCCATCTCACCAACCCGTGAGCTCTCTTTTGATGGATGTTTGGCATTGTCAGGATTGCCACTCCTGCTACGCCACATGAACCATCTGCCGTTGCTTTGTGCTGGGCCTATGGAAGCTGTGTCATAGATGCAAAGGCTTTTCTTAGGTGCCTTCCACTGGGACCCTACTCACTTACCCTCCCATCAGCGGTGTGGGGCAGGCCGACTTCCCGGCAGCCTCACTCGCGTTGGACTTTGTTTCCCTGCTTTAATAGTGACAGTGTCACGGGGCAGGTCAGTTTTGATTTGTACATGGGGCCACCCCCACACCTTCTTGTTTTGTTCTTCCTCAGGGACCTGCTGCAGCTGGGAGGTGAGCTAGTCCGCACATCCCGGGCTGTCCAGGAGCTGGGCCTGGGACTGAGTGCCAGCCTGCATCGGGCTGAGAGCAAGGCAGAGGCAGCTCTGGAGAAACAAAAGCTGCTGCAGGCCCAACTGGAGGAACAGCTACAGGCCAAGCTGCTCCGGGAGAAGGACCTGGCCCAGCTGCAGGTGCAGAGTGACCTGGACAAGGCCAATCTCAGTGCCAGGTGGGTGGGAGCAGCCCGTCCACAGCTGACTCCCCTGCAGAGGGGTCACCTGGAGCCTCAGGACAGTGTTCACCAGGGTTGGGCCCTTCCCTGGGGAGCCTAAATGAGCTTCCGTGTTTGACCTCTGATGACATGTGTGACCCCTAACTCCTGCTTCCTGGCCGAGTCCCCACTGCTCTCCCGTGAGAGGCAGCTACAACCCCCTCCCGATGTATCAGCTAAGAATCAGAGGTCTCCAGGTGAGAAGTGACTCACTCTAGGTCCCATCTGCAGGGAGGTAGATCCTAGGGTCCTTGAGGAGTTTTAGGGAACACAGACATACGTGGGTGAGCTAGAGGGGCAGCGGCAGGTCCCCCATTCACCTCTTTTGCTCTCTCCTGCAGAGTGACAGAGCTGGCCCTGTCCGTGGAACACCTTCAGAATCAGAACACAGAGAAGGACCAGGTCAACAGGACCCTCTCTGACAAGTTGGAGGCCCTGGTAAGATGTGCCGCCAGTCAAATCCATGGCTGCTGGCTGAGGGCCAGGCTGCGGGGGCCATGTTAACTGTCCCATCCAGACTGGGTGCTGCCCTCACGGTGCATGTCAGGCTTAGCACAGTGACATTCACTTCCTCTGTCCCCTTCCACCCTCTCAGCAGCGAACCATCACACAGTTGAGGAAGCCAAAGCCCAAGGGTCTCCAGCTGAGTATGTGGGGAGTCAGGGCTTGGATTCCCTCTTGGGCGCCCAGGGGAAGCCCACTGCTCCTCAGGAGACGCATACCCCCAGGGCACTGCCTGGGCTCCACACGTTCTTTGTAGGACAGTTTGGGCTCTTCCTCACTAGGTCAGGTGACTGGGACAGGGTACTGGGTCTCATCTGTTCAGTGAGGGCAGCAGGCCTGTGTGGTATGTCTCTAACTGGTACCTGAGGGCACCAGGAAGGAGCAACTTCATACTTTGGCATGACTGTGACCAATCTTTCTTGTCATTAGGAGTCTCTGCGGCTTCAGGAACAGACAGCCCTGGACACTGAGGATGGAGAGGGGCTGCAGCAGACCCTGAGGGACCTGGCACAGGTATGGTTACAGTCCACACAGGACTGGCCAAGCGTTTCTGAGCACTCCCCCCATGTCCCCCTACTTGCCTTGGAACTTTGAGGATGAACTGGGAAGTGGGTGGGGCCTGTTCACCACTGCTGGCTCTCACCTAGCCTTGCTGCAGTTAGCCCCTGTGAGAACTGCAAGGGCACTGACTGAAGGGCAGTGAGCAGGGTCTTGCTTGGCAGGCTGCACACTGGTGGGTATGGACTCAGGAAGGCTTCTTAGGGAAAGGGTCTTGTGGCAAGGGTCAGGTTACCTCCTCCTTGCCTGTGACCAGCTAACCCCCCACACTTTTTTCCTCCTTCCCTCAAGGCTGCCCTTTCCGACACCGAGAGTGGTGTGCAGCTCAGCAGCTCAGAGCGCACCGCGGACACCTCTAACGGCAGCCTGCGCGGGCTCTCTGGCCAGCGGACCCCGACTCCACCACGGCATTCTCCGGGTCGAGGTCGTTCTCCGCGCCGAGGCCTGTCTCCAGCCTGCTCTGACTCCTCTACACTCACGCTGATCCACTCAGCCCTGCACAAGCGCCAGCTACAGGTCCAGGTAGCTAGAGACCCAGGGGGCGGCCCGGGGTCCTGAGACATAGCTGCTGATAGAGAGTTCTAGAAAGAACCAGAGTCCGGAGTGCCTGGATAGCTGGGAACCACAGAACGGGGGCTAGAGCCCAAGAAAAGGGGATAAAACTTGGGCCTAGGACGCTCAAACAAGTCTGGGAGGAGGAATCTGAGCTAAAGAAAGCTTGAACCAGAGGTGGTGACTCAGGACGCGAGGGGGCGGGGCCTGGGCCTTTGTGGGTGGAGTCAGTGTCCAGGGCCGGTATTCCTAGGCGGTTTGACTCAGGGAGGTGGGGGCATATTTTGTGTGTGTGTGTGTGTGTGTGTGTGTGTGTGTGTGTGTGTGTGTGTGTGTGATGTCGGCTGCCCCAGGC
Organism: Mus minutoides; assembly: GCA_902729485.2. Lineage (NCBI taxonomy): Eukaryota > Metazoa > Chordata > Mammalia > Rodentia > Muridae > Mus > Mus minutoides. The sequence goes on along the minus strand of LR749784.1, from coordinate 1,061,756 downwards.
TCGCCCAGTGTTATGGAGCTGTTAGGAGAGAGTGAGTGGACTTCTCCAGACCCCACTACCCCCATACCCCAGGACATGCGTGGGCGCTATGAAGCCAGCCAAGAACTGCTGGGCTCCATACGCAAGCAGCTCAGCGACAGTGAGAGCGAGCGGCGTGGCCTGGAGGAACAGCTACAGCGCCTGCGGGACCAGACAGCAGCCTCAGCCCAGGCCCAAGAGGATGCGCAGCGCGAGGCCCAGCGCCTACGCAGTTCCAACGAGCTCCTGAGCAGGTGCGGGTGGCCGAGGGGCCAGCAGGAGGCGCTGGGCCTAGCCAGTCAGGCCTTCCAGCCCGAGGGCTCCCACCATTCAGCTGGGAAAATTGAGTTTTCAAGGAAATAAGAAATCATTTGTTACTCTAGCCACATTTCAAGTGTCCTGATTGCCACATGTGGCTATAGACCATTCTAGAATTCTGCTCTTAGTCCTGTTCTGAACTGTTTCCAATTGGTTGGTTGCCTCTTGTTGGGAATGAATCCAAGGCCCCGTGCATGCCAGGGAAGAACAGGAACGATCCAGCTACGACCACTCAGCTACGACCCAGCTATCCTAGAGACAAGTCTTTTTAAAGATTTTTTTTTTGGGGGGGGGGTTGAGACAGGGTTTCTCTGTATAGCCCTGGCTGTCCTGGAACTCACTCTGTAGACCAGGCTGGCCTGGAACTCAGAAATCCACCTGCCTCTGCCTCCCGAGTGCTGGGATTAAAGGCGTGCACCACCACGCCCCGCTAAAGATTTATTTATTTATTTTATGTATATGAGTACACTGCAGCTGTACAGATGGTTATGAGCCATCATGTGGTTGCTGGGAATTGAACTCAGAACCTCTGCTCTCCCCAGCCCCAGCCCAGCTTCGCTCACTCTGGCCCAAAGGTTTATTTATTATTATATGTAAGTATACTGTAGCTGTCTACAGAGACACCAGAAGAGGGCATCAGATCTCATTACAGATGGTTGTGAGCCACCATGTGGTTGCTGGGATTTGAACTCAGGACCTTTGGAAGAGCAGTCCATCAAACTGAACCAAGGCCAGCTTGATCTGAACCGCTGAACCATCTCTCCAGCCTGACAATCCTTTAAAAATCTATTATCTATCTATTTATTTATCAATTCAGGGTTTCTCTATGTAGCCCTGAGTGTCCTGGAACTTACTCTGTAGACGTGGCTGGCCTCAAACTCAGAGGCCTGGCCTGGCCTGGCTGGGATTGAAGTCATACACTACTATACCTAGCCATGATAGAGACTTTGGGGGGTGGGGAGCAGTTTCGAGACAGGGTTTCTCTGTATAGCCCTGGCTGTCCTGGAACTCACTTTGCAGACCAGGCTGGCCTCGAACTCAGGCCTGCCTCTGCCTCCCGACTGCAGAGATCAAAGGCGTGTGCCACCACGCCCAGCTCCTGATAGAGACTTTTTAAAAGAGGATTTTTAAAAATTGTGTTCATATGGGCATGTGTACTCGCAGAAGCCAGAGCTGTCAACTGTGGGTCTGGAGTTACAGGTGACCATGAGCCACCCAGGGTGGCTGCTGAGAACAGAAGTACTCCTCTGTGAGGGCAGCATGTACCCTAAAGAACTGATTCATAAATGTTAACTTCTGATCTCCACTCATGTGCCAGGCTCACCCCACACACAGAGCACAAAAGTAATTAAACTGTAATAACATTTCCTTTAATGAGACATTATCCTAGTCTCCTCTTAGCTACCTGGTAGTTTTAAAATTTTTGTTGTTGTTGTTGCTTTTTAATCTGCTTTTCCTAAATAAAACAGGAAAGCTGGTCATGACATCCACACCTTTAGCCCCAGAACTTAGGAAGCAGAGGCGGGCAGATCTCTGTGAGTTCAAGGCCAGCTTGAGCTACATTGGGAGATTTAGGCCAGCCAGGGTTACAGAGTGAGACCTTGTCTCAAACAAACAAAACAAACAAACAAGTCTCTAAGAGGTCATTGTAAACCTATTGTATTCCGGGTCATTTGCCGGGTGCTGTGCCATCGTTCCCTCAGTTCATGTGCGTCTGTCAGAGACATTGTCACACAGCAGCTGGAAGACTTTTCAGACTCATGTTCTGAGTGGGGATGATGGTAGCAGGGGGCTCACCTGAGACTAGGCCTTTGGTTTCCTCCCATAGGAAGGGACTGGGCCTTTTAAATAACTGTGTCCATGGTGCGAACCTTGTTGCTCTTAATGTCATGACACCAGTTTTTTTCCACCTTGGTAGTTAGCATACCCAGGGACTGGTACTCTGTATACAGAGGTGGGCAGCCCTCAGAATAGCCAGGGGTTGGCACTCTTTATACAGAGTGGACCATCCTCAGCTTGACCTAAGAACCCCAGCCAACCTCTTCTCAGGACCATGGAGCTGGAAGACGGCCATTCTCTGTGAGCCCTGGGCGTTTCCAGTGGCTTCTTCTCTGTGGTACACTGTCTGCATGCTGCAGCTCCATGCAGTGGGAAGCCCTGGGTCCAGATCCAGCTTGTCTCTGGTTTGCCAGATTGAGGGCAATAGATGACAAGGTGGTTCCTGGTCATCTATCCATTGATACCTGTGTGTCCTTGGAACCTGGCCCTGGCCTCTTCTACCTGCTGGGGTGCTTACAGATTACACCAGCATCTCCATCCATTCCTCTGGGCCTGTAGGTGTGTAGGCTGGGGAGAAGGAGACCCAGGCTCTCAGTGCTGGGTGGTGTAAGTGAGATGAGTCGGTTGGGAAAGCATCAGGGAAGGCTTCTTGGAGGCGGTGGAGGACAGAGGATATGGTCAGAGTAGTCAGTCCAGCCACCATCCCTGGGGAAGGGTAGCCTCAGAAACTCTGTCTCCTCCGCCTGCTTGTCCTATAGGGAGAAGGGCAACCTGACCCACAGCTTGCAGGTGACCCAGCAGCAAGCTGAGGCACTGCGCCAGGAGCTGGACAAGCTGCAGGCTGCCCAGGAGGAGCTGAGGCGTCAGCATAGCCAGCTGGAGGATGAGCAGGAGGACTCGGTGCAGGAGGGCGCCCGGGCCCGCCGGGAGCTGGAGCGCAGGTGGGCTGCTTACATTCCTCCCCGGGTGGGCGACACTGACAGCCTCACTCCAGCACACTGAGACGTGGGAAGTGCGGTCACTGTGAGTCCAGGAGGGACACGCTTGGGTGATTAGAACGATTAGAGATTAATAATTCTCATTTAAGAAACTTAAAGTACCAGGCATGGTGGTGCACACCTTTAATCCCAGTACTCAGAGGTAGAGGCAGGAGGATCTCTGTGAGTTTCAGGGTAGTCAGGGATATGTAGAGAGGTCCTATCTCAAAAGACAACAAGAACAAAAAGTGGCAGTGACTATCACTGTACCATAGTGGTAACAAAAAGTGCTGGAGACCATTTTCAGCACATGGGCTCCCTTGTTGAACCCTCCCTCCGCATAACTGAGATTTTGAGAATTCTCTCCATTTTGTGGAGAGCTGTCTTTTTATGTTACTTTTTCTTTTATGGGTATGAGTGTTTTGCCTGCGTATCTGTTTGTACACCACTTGCATGCATAGTGCCCATGGAGGCCAGAAGAGAGTGTCGGATTCCCTGGAACTGGAGTTGCAGATGCTTGTGAGCTACCTTGTAGGTATTAGGAATCCAACTGGGGCCGGGCGTGGCAGTGCATGCCTTTAATCCCAGCGCTCCGGAGGCAGAGGCAGACGGATTTCTGAGTTCGAGGCCAGTCTGGTCTACAAAGTGAGTTTCAGGACAGCCAGAGCTATACAGAGAAACCCTGTCTCGAAAAACCAAAAAAAAAAAAAAAATAAAATAAAATAAAATAAAAGGAATCCAACTGGGGTCCTCTGGAAGAACCCCCAGTGCTCTTAATGTTGAATCATCTCTGCAGCCCCATTTTATACATAGTAAAACTGAGGCACTGGGAGTGGGGTTATGAAACTTGCCCCAGGGCACATAGATGGTAGAAGAGCCAGGACTTCACTCTGCACAGTTTGTCTCTCTGAGGCACAGCAGTGCTCATGCTTAGAGCATTGGTTAGTGGGTGTGCAGTTGCTCCTAAGCCTTGGAGGCTGCAGGTGCCATCTGAACCTGCATGGCACCGTACAGATGTGACAGTTGGCTCCCAGAGTCACAGCTAAGGCTCTGGGCCAGGTTTTCCTTGCAGGAGAGGCTCTTGAGCTCCAATCCTACCAGTGCCCCACTCGCCTGGGCCCAGCGTCCTGTGTCCTGCATGGGGTACAGAGCAGAGAAGTGACAGGAGTCTGTCCCTCAGCCATAGGCAGCTGGAACAGCTGGAAGTGAAGCGCTCAGGGCTGACTAAGGAGCTGGTGGAGGTACGGGAGGCACTGAGCTGCGCCATACTGCAGAGGGATGTACTGCAGACAGAGAAGGCAGAGGTGGCCGAGGCGCTGACCAAGGTGAGTCCTGTCAGCCACACGCCTCTCATGGCTCTTCGCACTGGTCAGACCACTTGATGTCAGGCTGTGGACTGAGCATGCCGCTGACCCCTTCCTCTGGATAGAGACTGACTTTTTATTCTTTTCTATCTGTTACTGTGTTTTAAATCTCCCCCTCCTCCTCCCTTTCCCCCTTCTTTTTTTTTTTTTTTTAAGATTTATTTTATTTATTACATGTAAGTACACTGTAGCTGTCTTCAGACACTCCAGAAGAGGGCGCCAGATCTCGTTATGGATGGTTGTGAGCCACCATGTGGTTGCTGGGATTTGAACTTATCACCTTCGGAAGAGCAGTCGGGTGCTCTTAACCGCTGAGCCATCTCACCAGCCCCCCTTTCCCCCTTCTTTCCCCCAGCCCCTCTGTGCATGTAAGTGTGTGTGCACCTGTACACTTGTGTTTGTATAGAAGTCAGGACAGCCTTGGTGTCCGTCCATGTTTTCTACTTTATTTAAGTCCCTTCATTGTCCCCTGCATGTGTCCTACCCTAGCTGGATCTTGAGCTTCTGGGGTCCTCCTGTCCACCTTCACCATGCTGTAGGAACACTGGGATTAACCTTGTTAACTTCTGCATACAGCCGGTACAGGAACTCATGTCCTGCTTGAGTGGCACGAAGTGTGCCAACTGAGCCGGCTCCCTAGCCCCACAGGCTGACTTTTGACTTAGGCCACAGATCCCTGCTTCTTCAGGGGCTCCTGAGACCAGAGCCTGAAACTCAGGGTCACCTGATCCTTTCTGTGGAAATGTGTTCTGGGGCTGAAGAAGTTGGGGGTTACGGTCCTGAGAGTCCTTGGAAGGTGCTTGGCTTACTTCAGGTGGCCTAGGCTCTGCACGATGGCGCCCTAGGCTGCAGCTGACCCCTGGCTCTGCCTTTCGGTCCTTTCTTGGGCAGCTCTTCAGTAGAAGGTGTCTTCCAGAAAGCCTTCTTTGGTGGGGATTGCCTGACTCATGTCAGCCCTTTCTCCTCGGCCCCAGCTCAGTCTGTAAGGGTCTGCTTCGCTGGCTCTCCCCACTGTTGCCTCTCTGTCCCCACTGCAGGCTGAGGCAGGCCGAGCGCAGCTGGAGCTCTCCCTGACCAAGCTGAGGGCAGAGGAGGCCTCCCTGCGAGACTCCTTGTCCAAGATGAGTGCCCTGAATGAGAGCCTCGCCCAGGACAAGCTGGAATTAAACCGCCTCATCGCCCAGGTATGCTGTGCACCACCAGTACCAGGTCCCCTCCACCAGGAAGACACTGCAGAGGCATGCCGGGGCTCCGCCCCCTGCCCTGTCTGTCCTGCTGTCCATCTTTCATCCTGACTGCCTTTCTGTGTTTCATAGAAGCATGCTCTGGGGGCCATGCTCTATTCTAATGCTTACTTCTCAATCCTGTGGGCGCCACCCCTGACTGGCTGTGATCATTGATGGGATGAAGGGACATCCCGGTCCTGGGAGAGTCCCTTTGCTCCTCAGATCTCTGTCCATACAGCTAGAGGAAGAAAAGGCGGCACTTCTGGGCCGCCAGCAACAGGCAGAACATGCCACTACGCTGGCTGTGGAGAATCAGGAACGGTTGGAGCAGCTGAGGCTGGAGCAGGAGGTGGAGAGGCAGGGCCTGCAGGGCTCCCTGTGTGTAGCTGAGCAGGCCCGGGAGGCGCTGGAACAGCAGCTCCTTGTACTGCGCAGCGAACGCAGCCACCTGCAGGAGCAGCTGGCCCAGGTGGGCTGAGCCCCATGCAGACGTGTGGGTAGGGGCTCCCGGCCACTCACATGCTATTCTGGGATAAGCCACTGGCTCAAGCACTTGCCTCTGGGTTCATACATATCTCACCTTTGCTAGCTAAGGGCCTTGAGCAAGCTATTATACCCCACATCCGGGCCACTTGTCTATCTCTGAGACTAAGATTCTGTCACTTAGAGGACAAGTTGACTCTGGGCCAGCCCTGGTGAAGATCCATCCTACTTGGTGAAAGTAGGGACCTGGGAAATTGGAACCACACAGCCGGAAGGCAGCTTAGGGCTCCAGGGCTCCAGGCCCTACAATGCAGCTCTATCTTGGGGTCCAGAGCTCCTGGGAGGAAGGTGCAGCTCCAGCTCCTCCCTTCAGCCTGATCAGCTGCTCTTCTTACCATTTGCTGAGCTTCTCAGGTTTGGGCACAGGGCAGAGTGAGTGACTGGGGCCCTTGTTTTTTTACTCATGTGCATTTGTAAGTATAGGAAAGGCTAGGGTTTGCCCAGACACACCAGTGCAGAGCCCGTGCTCAAAGCCCAGCCTCCTGCTACGAGGCCAGGGCTGGGCTCGACCCCACGTTTGAATGCTGTGTGGTGAACCAGCCAAGGCTCCTGCTCATTGTCCCTGGGCCTGCCAGCTCTCCCGGCAGCTGAGTGGACGGGACCAGGAGCTGGAGCAGGCCCTGCGGGAGTCACAGCGGCAGGTGGAGGCACTGGAGCGCGCTGCCCGGGAGAAGGAGGCTATGGCCAAGGAGCGGGCTGGCCTGGCCGTGCAGCTGGCAGCAGCAGAGCGGGAGGGACGGACCCTGTCAGAGGAGGCCATTCGCCTGCGGTAAGGAAGGTGTGGGCTTTGCCCCGCTCCCTGCAGGGGGCGTGCTGGGTCCACACCCTGACCAGCCATGCCCAGGGGTTAAACCAGAGGAGCAGTTACTTAGGAGCCTGGCTTACCAATGCCGAATCGCTCAGGTGCAGTCTTCCCCAGGGAGCCTAGGTTAGCTGGGCAGGGAGGCTGGCATTTGGCCCACACTGGCCACACCCTAAGACCCACAGTTACCTGAGGCTGGGGAGGCTGAGTCCTAAGGCCTCAGGGACAATGTGCTACAGCCTGGAGAAGGAGGCCCTGGAGAGCAGCCTGTTTGACGTGCAGAGGCAGCTGGCTCAGCTCGAGGCCCGCCGGGAACAGCTAGAAGCCGACAGTCAAGCCCTGCTGCTGGCCAAGGAAACCCTGACTGGTACGGGGGGGGGGGGGGCTGCGTCCTGGGGCTTTGTGCTAGACTTCAGCAGGAGTCAGTCAGAGGTTAGGAGCCCTAGGTGAGGTGCATGGCTATGGATGTCCTGGGTTCCTTATCCAGAGCCGTCACATGGCTCCTGAACAGGCCCTTCCCTCTCTGAGTTTAGGTTCCTTTGGCACCAGATGTAGGGGCATGGCCACTTGCCTAGCCTGTTGCCAGGTTGAAGTGAAGGAGCTTGTAAAGGCCTTGGCAGGGTGCCAGCTGTGGCTGCTGCTGCTTCGTCATCAGGGAGGCTGGAGGGTTCTGAGCTCCCTAGAGAACTCTGGGCTCCATCAGCTGCTGTCGTGAATCTCAGCCCCATGGTCCCAGCCCAGGGTTCCCGCACATGCCCCATACTCTGTACTCGATCCTTCCAGCTCAGCACAGGAGCTCAGCACCTGTGGGGGTCATGGAAAGCGACTTTCCTGAGTCGGACAGACCCAGGGAGGGCAATGCTGTTAGGCTCACACCTGGGCGACATACTCAGGTCCAGGTGAGACACACCTGCTGCTTTGTCCCTCAGTGAGGGACACTGTCCCTAATGGAGACACTCCATAAAGCTTGAGTGGTTTCTGGTCTTGGAGCATCGTCTTTGACAAGGATGAGGTTAAACTCACCAGACACATCATCCAAGCACTGTGATGTGCTAGGGCGTATGGATTGTATTGACCCAGCAAGCATGTCAGTGGCAGAGTCACTGTATCTTTGATATCCTTCTCTATGGTGCCCTTCTCACCAGCCATTCTGTCCCCTGTCCGTGAGGAGAGCAGAGCCAGTGAGCCCCTGCGGCAGGTGGGGAACTGGTACCCAGAGGGGTGAGCCACGCCCTCAAGGCAGCATTGGTGCCACGAAAGTGCTCTCACCTCTGCTTTTACCCGTGTGGCTCATACAGCCCAAGTCTGCCGGCCCAGAGGGACATTGTGACTCAGCCCTGCCTTCCTGCCATCCGTCCCTCTTGTGCAGGGGAGCTGGCAGGCCTGCGGCAGCAGGTAACAGCCACAGAAGAGAAGGCAGCCTTGGACAAGGAGCTGATGACCCAGAAGCTAGTGCAAGCAGAGCGGGAGGCACAGACCTCTCTGCGGGAGCAGCGGGCAGCCCATGAGGAGGATCTCCAGAGACTGCAGCGTGAGAAGGTTCGGTCCTGGGGAGCAGTGGACAGGGCTCTGAGTCTCCCCATCTCTGTGCTCTCTTCTGTCTTGCCCTGCCTCAGTTTCCACATCTGTGAAATAGATGCCTGCCATAGAGGCTATGAGAAAGATATATAGCTGGGGGTAGCTGAGAAGGTAAGGTGTTGGGGTGGTTGTTCTTATCAGATACGTAGAGCTCCAGGCTCCAAACCAGGTCCAAACCTGATGGAGACCCACAGTCATATGAGCAAGGCCAGTGTAGCGTACAGCAGAAAGCAGGGTGTGGTGGCGCACACCTTTAATCCTAGCACCCAGAAAGCAGAGGCAGGCAGATCTCAGAGTTCGAGACCAGCCTGGTCTACATAGTTCCAGAATAGCCAGGGCTACGTGATGAGAGGCCTTGTTTCAAAACAAGCAAGTGTACAGTAGAAAGCTTCTACTTCATCTGATAAGGTTCAGGACTGACAGGGCAGGGGAAGCTGGGGAAGCCACTTGCACACTTGAGTCTGCTTACATTTCCTGAGTTTGTGTCTGATCTTGGTCTCACTCCATTGATACTATCTAAGGTTTTTGTGCCTTCATTTTTCCTTCCATAGAAACAGGGATAGATTGCTATGGGGACTTGTGAAGGGGTTAGCATAGCCACTAGTTTATAGTAAATTTCCTGGCAGTTCCTGTTCCTTGAAAATCCCCAGTATGGAGTGTTTCCCAGGACAGGGCTTCTAGAAGCAGCCTGGACAGGGCGGCCTCCACCAGCTCCATGGTCCCCGTGCAGGACTCTTAGAGTGGTGAGAAAGATGCCCCCTCTTGTCCCCCATCTCCACGGATTTGGGTGGAAACTACCCCATATGGCCAGTAGGTGGCAGGGCAACGCCTGAAGAAGGACCTCACCCTGAGAAAGCTGTCCTTGCCATGGCTGGATCATGTTCCCAGTGAGCCATGCACTGTGGCCCCTGGCACCACCTTTCCTGGCCTTGTCAATGCCCACAAGTCTGTATTCTCTTCAGCTTCTCTGACAGTCTGGGTCCCAGAGGGTTTTTGCATCCAGCCCTGTTTCCCTCTACACAACCCTCTAGCTGTCTGAATGGAGCTGGAGAGATGACCCAGCAGTTAAAAGCACTTGCTGCTCTTCTAGAGGACCTGGTTTCAGTTTCCAGCATCCACATGCTAGCTCACAACCGTCCATAACTTCAGTTCCAGGGAATCCAATGCTGTCTTCTAACCACCAGAGGCATCAGGCGTGCATGTGGTGCATAGACATACTTGCAGACAAATACTCACACACAGGAATAAACCTAAAAGTTTAAAAAGTAACATCCAGATTGTCTATCACCCGGGCTTTGGGGTCCCCATTTTCCCCTTAGCCCTCAGTGCCACAGCTCACCTGGTCAGACCAGTGCCTGTGCCTGTGGTTTTGGCCCACTGTCACCGTGTCCCAGCCCCTGTGGCTTTGGCCCACTGTCGCTGTGTCCCAGCTCACCATGAGGTTTCAGCCCGCTCTTCTGCCCTTCCCTCAGGGTCTCTAGGCTACACTGCTGGCCTCGCCCTCCCTGGATGGCTGCTGACCATCCTCCCCAGGGGCATTCCTGTTCTCAGCCCAGGTCACTGGGGTTCCCTGTTGTCTTCACAGACCCGAGGTGACCTCAGCACAGCTTCCAGTGCCCTGCCCTGCGGTGACCTGGTGGCACGGCTCTTAGCTCTGGGGTGTTTGTGCCTTCTTCTAACCCAATGTCTGCAAGGGACTTTGTTGGCCCCTCCTAGTGTGTCACACAGCCCTGCTCTGGCCCTCAGGAAGCTGCATGGCGGGAGCTTCAGGCAGAGCGGGCCCAGCTGCAGGGCCAGCTGCAGCAGGAGCGAGAGGAGCTGCTGGCGCGGATGGAGGCTGAGAAGGAGGAGCTGAGCGAGGAGATCGCTGCGCTGCAGCAGGAGCGGGATGAGGGTCTGCTGCTGGCGGAGAGTGAAAAGCAGCAGGTCCGTGAGCCAGGGAGGGGAGCGGGGAGTAGGGGATGGCTCTGTGGCTCTCCCACCTCTGCCCAGCACACCCCCACCCAGCAGCTAGGAATGCAGGAAAGTCAGTTTCTTCCTGGGCCTCAGCTCTTACAGTAGGACAGGAGTGTTGGAGGCCTAGCACAGTAACAGTGACAGGTGACACTAGACACGCTGTTCTGTCTCGTGTTCTCCTGTCTCCGCCTGCCTCAGGCTGGATGCCTCTGGGCTGTGCCTACATGCACTTGCTGATCCTTCCAAATTGTTAATGCTTGGTTTTCTGTAAGGTAATGGAACAAGTCAGACTGTTTATCTCCTCTTTGTCGCCCTGGGCGAATCACATTCTCTCTGAGCTACAGCTCTCTCATCTGTAACTGAGACTCATGGAAGTCTTCGCCCGGGGAAGTTAAAGCACTAGTTAGATCTGTAGATCATGTCCATACCCAGGCTCTACTGCTGTCCCTTAGCGGAGGACTACAGTGAGCAGGCGCCTCTGCCCTTCGTCCTCCCAAGGTGGGCCAGTGTTGCCAGCCAACAGCAGCAGAAGGCTAGGAGAAAGGCCCAGCTGCTCACTAAGGCCTGTCATCCTTGCCTCTGCCTAGGCCTTGTCCCTGAAGGAGTCCGAGAAGACGGCACTGTCGGAGAAGTTGATGGGAACACGGCACAGTCTGGCTGCCATCTCTCTGGAGATGGAACGGCAGAAGCGAGATGCCCAGAGCCGGCAAGAACAGGACCGGGTGGGTAGGCATCCCAGCTGGGCCTGTGACCAAGGGGAAACCAGCATGGCTTGAAGGGACTTGTTAGAGTAGAGGGCCTGGAGATGCTTCCAGATTGTGTAGAAGGTCCAGCCTTTCCTTCAGGACCCCCAACTGAAGGAGGTGGCCGCCAGCTCTATCCTGGTGAGACTGCTAGTATAGAGAGGTGAGCTTCAAGGCACTGAGGGTGTGGTAGGCCCTTGGGAGGGGTAGTCCCGGGGTAGGGAAGTGCAGTGGGGTGGGTGTTGGGGGCCACATCAGGACTAAGTGTGATGATCTTGGTCACTTCAGAACACACTAAACGCCCTGACATCTGAACTTCGAGACCTCCGGGCCCAGCTGGAGGAAGCCACTGCCACCCATGCCCAGACTGTGAAAGAACTGGAGGAGCAGATGGGGAGCCTGGGCCGGCAGCGGGAGGCCTGCATGCGGGAGGTGAGCTGACGCTGCTGTCCTGGCATCACTGAGTGCTACTGTGTATATGCTGGGCTGGTCCTGGGAGTCCTCCTCCTGCCTGTGTGAGGACAGACAATGGCTACCTCAGAGAGGAGACTGTAAACGGTCATTAGGCACCTGATGTTTGCAAGGGGAGTTGGGGGACTCATGTCAGGTTCAAGCACTGCTGAGCCCAGCATACCTTGTCCCGTACCTACTGTAACTTAGGTCAGCCATTCACCATAGATCAATGGGGCAGTGTTGGGACCACGATATCCCCTAGCCAGGGAAGGAGGTGGCTGAGTAGGCCCCTCTCTGCCATGGTCCTAGCCTGATGGGCCCTGACTCCATTCTGGATGCACAGGCAGAAGAGCTGAGGACTCAGCTGCGTGTGTTGGAGGACACCCGCGATGGGCTGCGGCGGGAGCTGCTGGAGGCTCAGCGCAAGGGTCGGGACAGTCAGGACAGCTCCGAGGCCCATCGCCAGGAGGCTAGTGAGCTGCGGCGCAGCCTGAGTGAGGGCGCCAAGGAGCGCGAGGCCCTGCGGCGGTCCAACGAGGAGCTGAGGTCTGCAGTGAAGAAGGCAGAGAGCGAGCGCATCAGGTGAGAGCGTCAGGGGACTGCCCTCTTCCCGTGCCCCACTCTCTAGCTCAGTGGCCCTCAGTCTTCCTAAGGCTATGACCCTTTAATACACTCCTCGTGGTGTGGTAACCCCAACCATAAAGTCATTTACACTGCTACCTTATAACTGTAGTTTTGCTACTGCTATGAATTGTAATGTAAGCCGTGCATGGTGGCGCACGCCTTTAATCCCAGCACTTGGGAGGCAGAGGCAGGCGGATTTCTGAGTTCAAGATCAGCCTGGTCTACAAAGTGAGTTCCAGGACAGCCAAGGCTACACAAGAAACCCTGTCTCGAAAAAACTAAAAAAAAAAAAAAAAAAAAAAAAAAAAAAAAAAAAAGAATTGTAATGTAGATATCTGATAGGCAGGTAGTATCTGATACAGGGCTTCTCCTTCATCCCACAAAGGGTTTGCAATCAAGAGAGAACTACTGCTCTAACTGAACCTTGGCCCGGACCTCACTTCACCCCATGGTTAGAGAGTCATGTAGATAGCTCAGTCTACCTCAGAGAGTGGACAGGTGACAGCAGAGATTGGGTCACACACAGGCCTCCCCTGTGTCGGTCACCCTGGAAACTGAGTCCCCTCCTTAAGTCACTGGTGTGCCTCTCTCTTCCTCCCAAGGCTGTTCCCCAGCTGTGCTATGTCAGTGCAAGGATAGCCATGTGGGCAGGTGCTTAGGCTACCTCAGGGCAGGATGGGGCCAGACCAACTCAGTCCCAGGGCAAGCCTTGAGCACAGAACTACTGTCCCAGAACAGCCTCTGCCTTGCAGCCTGAAGCTTGCCAATGAAGACAAGGAGCAAAAGCTGGCCCTCCTGGAAGAGGCTCGAGTGTCTGTAGCCAAGGAGGCTGGAGAGCTTCGGGCCTCATTGCAGGAGGTGGAGCGATCCCGGCTGGAGGCTCGACGTGAGCTGCAGGAGCTTAGGCGACAGGTGCGTCCCTGGCTTCTGCCCTTCCACAGGCTCTGGCCAGCAGCACCCCTCTCGGGAGACCAGTTGTACTGTGTATAAAAGCAAGGTCTTTCACCTCCCCTTGGCCTTCATGCATATTTTCTGGGGAGATGCAATGCCTTGCCCCCACATACACCAGCTCACCCCAGAAGGAACCCACAGCAGACCAAGTAGTGGTTGTACCAAATGTCTAACTTGATGAGCCAGTGATAGCCATGTGGGCAGGTGCTGTTTTTACTGGGGTTACTGCAGGCTTTGAGGGTTCCTCTACCTGTGAACCTCTGCAGAACCTCTGTGCCCTGGGTCACATTCAGACTTAAGTGTCCCTAGAGGGAAGCCTAGCATCTTGTCCGGTTTTAAAGAAACATGACCAGTAAAAGAGTAGCTCCCGGGAGCTGGGTCAGGCATGCAAACTGACCTAGAGCTCAGTACTTAGACTCAGCACACATGCCGTGTTCTGTCTCCATCTCTACCTTCCTTAGTGTTGTAAGATAACCTGGGCATGGTGGGGCGTGTAATCCCAGCTATTATGGAGACTGAGACTGGAAGGTCATAGGTTCAAGGCCTGCCTGGGTCATAAGACTGGTCCAAGAGCAGTCTCAACTTACTGAGACCCTGTTCAAAATACAAAGTAAAATCTCACCAGCTCAGTGAGAACACTTGCCGAAAGCATGCAGCCCTGCCTTTGCTACACAGAACTGCCAAGAAATGAAAGTAGGGGCTAGAGAAATAGCTCAGTGGTTAAGAGAGCCTGCTGTTCCTAACCTGGGTTTGATTCCCAGCACATACATGGCAGTTACATGTCTGTAACTGCAGTCCCAGGGCATCCAGGATTCTCTTCTGGACTTCCGGCCTCTACAGACACATGTGGTACACAAATGGACATGCAGGCAAAACACTCAGACATGTAAAAATAACAAAGTAAGTTTTTAAAAGGAAAATATCCATAAGAGGCTGGGGTGCAGCTCTGTAGCAGGTGCTACTCATCTTATGCCAAGCTCCTGTTTGATTCCCAGCGTGAGATGGGAGACACAGGCACACACACACACATACACACACACACACACACACACACACACACACACACACACACACACATGGAACATGAGCACATTCAGTGTGCTCCAGTCAGACTTTGTGAACTTCATGGGATTATCGTGTCAGGAAATACTGTTTTCTCTCTGGTTCTGTTTCATTTTGTATTGTCTGAGCCATTTTCTCCATTTGGAAATGGAGAGCCATCTTGCCTTAGCAGAGACAGGAGATAGCTGAACTTGTCTGCAGGCTATGCAGAGCTGACCTCTGACTTGGTCTCCCTGCAGGCTATGCAGAGCTGACCTCTGACTTGGTCTCCCTGCAGGCTATGCAGAGCTGACCTCTGACTTGGTCTCCCTGCAGGCTATGCAGAGCTGACCTCTGACTTGGTCTCCCCCTGTCACCAGCAAGGCCCAATCAAGTGCTTGCTGTGTGCTGGGTGCTGCCCACACACTGGAAAGTTCAGGCTTTCCCACTCTAGAAGGTCTAAGGAACAGGACGTAGTCTCCCTGGCCTCGATGGAGGCAGCGTATGATAGCCAGAGACTAATCTGAGGTGGATGGTCCTCCTGGAAATGATGCCTTCCAACCTAGGCCGCTCGCCCAGGGCCCTCAGGTGGACTGCCTGTGTTAGGCTATGGCTAGGGCGGTGTGAAGGCTCCCTGGTTGGTCCCGCCCTGCTATAGTTTTGTGGGTGGGTGGACCCTGCCCCATCTGCTCCTAGGAGGGAACAGACTTAGAATAGACCCTTATGTTCCCCTTTCCTGGGATCAGACCCATCTGCTGTTTGTGGGCTGGGTAGTAGGCAAGTCATTCCAACACTCTGGCCTCTTTTCTCTTACATTATATCAGGTTTAAACTCACAGGGACAAATGAAGGTTGGCTCAGTTGGTGTAGGTGTGTGGACCAGCTAGGCACACGAGTCCTCTGTGGCTACCTCTGTAGTAGTGAACAGAGACCCTGGGAGCTGTGGTGCCCAGCTGTAGTCACTCGAGCAGTTGGATGTCAACCCAACCTCCCCCCACCCACCCACCCACCCACCCAATGAGTGACCCAAGCTCTGTGAATTCACCAGGGCAGGCTCCTGTGGGCTTGGCCAGGGAGTTAAGGTGACGCCTGTGTCCTAGGTCAGTCCATCCCGGAGCCTGCTGGCTGGGACTGGGCAGACCTGCAGGGCCTCCCTGCCTGCTCTGGTTCACAGATGAAGACACTGGACAGCGACAATGGCAGGCTGGGCCGGGAGCTAGCAGACCTGCAGGGCCGCTTGGCCCTGGGCGAGCGGGTGGAGAAGGAGAGCCGGCGAGAGGCCCTGGGCCTGCGGCAGAGGCTGCTGAAAGGGGAGAGCAGCCTGGAGGCCCTGAAGCAGGAGGTAACTGGGAGGAGGGTGGGCCACTGTGAGCCTGACTTCCCTCCAGAACAGCGTGCTGAGCCCATCCCCCCTGAGACCCTCTCAGTTGTGTTAGTACTAACAACTGAAAGAACTGTAGACCCAATGTGTGCAGATCCCAAAAGGTGGTGGGGAGGCTCTGAAGACAGCCTTGCTTGATTCTCCCACAGCGTGCGCACAAGGTAGGTAATGTGAGCCCCATTTTACCAGGACAACCAGACAGGCTCTGAAAGGTCACAGCATCTGCCCAATGTCACACAGCCACCAGGTCTCCTGGTGGTCACTCTCTCTCTGTGCTTCTGAATACTTCTCTATCAGTTGGGAGATTTGGTGAGAGGAAGGTGCTGTGCTCACTACAGGGGCTTTCCTGGGGAACCGATGACTGACAGGTGGCTCCTTCTCACCAGAGGAGAGCTGTAATGTCTCAAGTCTGTAATGGATGGCCCTTACCTGTGTGGCCTGTCTCCTCAGTAGTGAATAGGCCATGACTCTTAGGCCTGGCTCCTTTTGTCATTAGTGAAAGGATTTCAGGTTCTTTTGAAAAGTTTTTACTGCCTGGTACTCTGTGGATATCACCACCATTATTAACTGCACACTAGATGTAAACAGATAAATTCAAATTACCTCTCCCTAAGGGGTGGTCACTCCCCTCCTCCCCGAGTGCAGAGCACTAAGACACTGGTGGTTGGGACGGGGGTCGGGGGGGGGGGCAGTCTTGTGACTCCCGGTTTATCTCCACCCCAGCTCCAGGGTTCCCAGAGGAAGCTGCAGGAGCAAGAGACCGAGTTCCGGGCACGCGAGCGAGGCCTGTTGGGCTCCCTGGAGGAGGCGCGCTGCGCCGAGAAGAAGCTTTTGGACTCTGCTCGCAGCCTGGAGCTGAGGCTGGAGGCGGTGCGGGCAGAGACCTCGGAGCTGGGGCTGCGGCTGAGCGCGGCCGAGGGCCGGGCACAGGGCCTGGAGGTCGAGCTTGCCCGCGTGGAGGCGCAGCGGCGGGTGGCCGAGGCCCAGCTAGGCGGCCTGCGCTCCGCCCTGCGCCGGGGCCTGGGCCTGGGCCGAGTGTCCAGCTCTCCGGCCCGGGAGGCGCCTGCTGGAGGTGAGTCCACCCAGGGTGCGGTGGACGGCTCTCTGAGGCCATGCCCCCTCACTGCCGGGACTCCTGCATAGCCTTGCTAGGGTGGGATTCTTAGCGTTCCTTTGCCCTTTCTGAATCTTTGAGCCTCGTCTCTATGTGTTTGTGTGAGCGTCTGTGTATATGTGTGTACACGTGCATGCCTGGTGCTGGGAGAGCCCAGAAGAGGGCATTAGATCCTCTGGAATTGGAGTTACCAAAGAGAGTTGTGAGCTGCCATGTGGGCTCTAGGAATCAAACCTAGGGCTTCAGTAAGAGTGGGTGGTGTGGCGGGTCAGTGGAGGCCCACACCAGATCTCTGAGTTCAAGTACAGCCTGGCCTGCAGAGAGTTCCAGGACAGCCAGGGCTACACAGTTAGGAACCCTGCCTTGAAAACCAACCACAGCAACAGCAACAAAGGCAGCCAGTTCTCTCAACTTATCTCTCCATACTGGAACCCCACCTTCCTAATGGATCAGGGTTATCAGCTCTGTACCCCACACAAGGCCGGGGGTCCCCAAATCACCCCCTTTTGAGGCACAGCCAGGGCTGACCTTTTCCCAGAGGTGCATAGAACCATTCACACATTCAGTCCTCACCAAGCACCTAGTGTGTGCACAGCATGCCACTGGACTAGCACTGGAAACAGCTTGGGTCTAGATGTAGGAAGAACATATGAAGGAGATAATGTGCTGGCTACAGCAGGCAAGCAGAGGTGAAGGAGAGACTGCCAGTTACTGCAGCCACTGTGAAAGAGCTCGAAGTTCCTCAAAACACTGAAATAGTCGTTAATGACAGGAGACCCGACATTCCCTTTGCTCGATGTAGAGCTAGAAAGAACCGCAAACAGGAGTGTGTGGTAGACACGCCCACAGCAGAGTCTAGCGCAGGTTGTTCCCAGTAGCCAATGGCACTCTTATCCCAAACAGCCATCAGCATGAACACATAAGCAAGAATCCAGCCTGTGGAGTAGTATTCAGCTATTAAAAGGAATGACGTTCTTACACATGCTAAAATGCAGATCAGCCCTGAAACATTGCACCCAGTGAGTAAGGCCGTCAGAGGAGGACAGACATGAGTCCCTCACGGAAGAGTCCATAGAAAGAACAAGCGGACCAACGTTACCAAGATCAGGAAGGAGGCAGCGAGAGCTGCTGCTTCAAACCTGGTTTCTGCCTGGTTCTCTTGGTTGGCCAGGCCTGCTCTGTCAAGGCACTGTGGTCCTCAGTACCTGAGAATACAGACTTCCCAGATCCAGGGATGCTTGTGGCCTCGTGACATTGTGTGGGCTCAGAGTCCACGTTGTTTAGTCTCCGTTTTTTTGTTTTTTTGGTTTTTTTTTTTTAGATATATTTTATTTATTATATGTAAGTACACTGTAGCTGTCTTCAGACACTCCAGAAGAGGGCACCAGATCTCTTTACGGATGGTTGTGAGCCACCATGTGGATGCTGGGATTTGAACTTATCACCTTCGGAAGAGCAGTCGGGTGCTCTTACCCGCTGAGCCATCTCACCAGCCCTAGTCTCCGTTTTTTGGAGCAGGGACTCAGCCGCTGAGCCATCTCACCAGCCCTAGTCTCCGTTTTTTGGAGCAGGGACTCAGTCTAGGCTATCCTGGAACTCACTGTGGCCTAAGCTGGCCTTGTAATCAAGGAGTCTTCCTACCTCAGCCTCCCAAGTGCTAGGAATACAGGCATGTGCCTCCATGCCTGGCTGGCTTGAAGTATTGTCGTAGGCATTTGATGCATCTGGTAGATTCCTTAGGGAGGGTGGGCTAGTTGTCACACAGTTGGCAGCTTAACATACAGAATTGCTGTCTCAAAGGCCAGAAGCTGAGGGCTGAGGGCCACAGCCCCTCTGATGGTGCTGGTGGGATGTGTACACAGTACCACAGCTCTAGTGTTCACATGGCTTCTGGGTCATCCCTTTTTTTTTTTTTTTTTTTTTTTTTTCTCGAGACAGGTTTTCTTTGTGTAGCCCTGGCTGTCCTGGAACTCACTTTGTAGACTAGACTGGCCTCGAACTCAGACTCCGCCTGCCTCTGCCTCCCGAGTGCTGGGATTAAAGGCGTGCGCCACCACTGCCCAGCGGGTCATCCCTTTTTATAAGGACAGCACGTGGATATACTTCATCCCAGGTCACACCTTACAGGGATTACGGTGGGCGGACACAGCTCCATCAGCATGGCACCTACCAGATTCATTCAGGGGCCTGGGCTTGATCCCAGCACTGCATAAAATTGGACATGACGAAGCATACCTGCGATCTTCATGCTCAGAAGATTGAGGCAGGAGGATTGTAAGTCCAGTCCAGCCTGAGCTACATAATGAGACCCACACCCATCTAGAAAAGGGAGAGGGGCTTGCGGTTCTCATCGGCAGGGGCAGGGTGCTTATCTAGCATGCTCGAGGCCTGGGCTCAGGCATAACACCCACAGAGCAAAGCAAACAAAGATTCAAACAACACACTTCAAATAATATATATGTTGTCAGAAACAAAAAAGGCAAAACGAAAATGCAAGGGAGGCAGAGCTGTTTGTTGTGCAGACCAGCGTCCTGCGCAGCCCTGGTGAACAGGGGAAGGGAGTGCAGAGACCCTGCAGGGGTCCTCCCAGGGCTGCTCACAGCTGTCCTTAACTCCAGTTCCAGAGGTCTGACTCCTTCAGGCTCTGTGGGCACAGCACACTTGTGGCACACACATGCAGGCAAAACGCCCACACACATACAGTACAAATAAGTGGGTTGGATGGTGCGTTTTGTTAATCCCAGCAGTGGGGAGGCAGAGGTAAGCGGATCTCTGGGAGTTTGAAGCCAGCTTGGTCTGCATAGTGAGTTCTGGGATAGCCACGGCTGCAAAACAGAGATGACAGACAGACAGACAGAGAGAGAGAAAGAATATGAATGAGAGAATGAGAATAAAAAGAACTACTTTATTTGAAAAAGTAAGGAAGTTGGGCTTGAGTGGGGTGGTGGTGGTGCATGCCTTTAATCTCAGCACTAAGGGCAAAGGTAGGTCGATCTCTTGAGTTTGAGCCCAGCCTGGTTTACAGAGCAAGTTCCAGGATAGCCAGGTCTACACAGAGAAACCCTGTCTGGGGAAGAAAAGGGGTGAGGGATGGAGCTGGAGCAGGCTTAGGCAGGAAGAAAACCCAGCGGACTTTATGTTGGGAAAGCTCCCAATGGGTACCGTACTATAGGAGGTACCACCCAGTACCTGCTGTGTTCCTAACTATATATTCCCTTCCAGGAAGTGGGGATGGTCCCAGCAGCCCCAGTCCTTTGGAATATAGCCCTCGGTCCCAGCCCCCATCTCCAGGGCTCATTGCCTCCCCGGCACCTCTAGACTTGGACCCAGAAGCTGTGCGTGATGCCCTCCGAGACTTTCTGCAAGAGCTGCGGAGCGCCCAGCGGGAGCGGGTGAGGCTGAAGATGGCCAGGTGGGGAGACCAGGGCCTAGGAAAAGAGGAGCTGTGTTGGTCTGAGCAGAGGTCCTCCCCCTTACCTCTCTGTTGGGGCTACAGGATGAACTTAAGATCCAGACTAGCACGCTGAGCCAGCAGCTGGCTGAGATGGAGGCAGAGAGGGACCATGCAGCCTCAAGGGCCAAGCAGCTGCAGAAGGCAGTAGCTGAGAGTGAGGAAGGTGAGTCTTCCTTCAGCATCCCCCTCCCCTCCTACACTCCTAGTAGCTGAGGTGGGAGGCTG
Organism: Mus minutoides; assembly: GCA_902729485.2. NCBI lineage: Eukaryota > Metazoa > Chordata > Mammalia > Rodentia > Muridae > Mus > Mus minutoides. The sequence continues at coordinate 1,041,210 of LR749784.1, read as the reverse complement.
GGGAATTGGTGTCCTGTCCTGTGACCTGACTCCTCCAGGAGACCTTCCCTGGACATCCCCAATGGGCCCAAACCTACAGACCCTCTATGGTCCAGGCAGAGCTTGGAGAGGGTGGGGTACAGATTGGGCCTTCCTGGCTTGCCTGATGGGACTGGGTGGTGGCCACAGCCTGGCGCAGTGCAGACAGGCGGCTGAGCGGGGCCCAGGCAGAGCTGGCACTTCAGGAAGAGAGTGTGCGGCGTAGCAAGCGGGAGTGCAGGGCCACGCTGGACCAGATGGCAGTGCTGGAGAGGAGCCTGCAGGCCACCGAGAGCGAGCTCCGGGCCAGCCAGGTGGGCAGGAGCGGAGGTCCCGTGGGAGCAGGCCCCAGGGTTCTCTGTGGTCCTCTGCCCGAGACACAGCCTATGCGGACAGCCTGTGGCTCTTCCCATGGGGCTGAGTCAAGTCCTGTGTTGAGTGTTCATGTGCTTCGGGGAGAAGGGCTTGGGCCCGAGTCAGACAAAGGTTCAGATCTGCCATGGGACAGCCTGCTCTCCAGCTGTCACCCCTGGGTGGGGGTCACCTGTAATCGCCACACAGAGGCAGTACTCAGAAGCTTTGGGCCAGGGCCTGGATCTCTGAATGTCTGCACAAATGGCGGCGCATTGTTTGATGTGTAGGTTTCTGCATGTCTGTGTCTGGGGCAGGAAGCCCAGGCCTTGTGTGATGACAGTCCAGCCTCTCCCAGCTGAAGCCCCCTGCCCTCTCCAGCTGCCCCCGCCCCCGCCTCTGGCTGGGACCAAGCTGGAACTGGATTGTTGTGTCTGCAGCTTCAGCTTTGGCTTTGGGCCCAGCAGCCCCTGGGGCCTGGGAGGAGGCCAGGAACAAAGCTGGGTGGGATCCAGAATGGGGGCCCCTCTTCCCCACAGGCCAGCCAGGGCAGGGAGGGCCATAGAGAAGCACAAAGCAGGACCAGTGAGTCTCTGGGGTACGTGTGTGGATTGAATGGTCCCAAGTTCTTCCTGCCCTGTGTCCACTCTGAAGCTCACTGCACTGTGTCCTGAGCAGGGGGGTTGGACCATCCATGAAAATGCGGAGGGCGGGGGAGGCCCTGGTCCTCCGCAGTAGCTGCCAGGTTCAGCTCAGGTTTCAGTTGTGTTTCCAGCCATGTCTGGAAAGCCCTTTTGTAGAGCAGGGAAGGGTCCAGCGTCTACAATCTGCAACTCCCTTCCCAGGGAGTTTATGAGGCTCCAGGTAGTGTCACCTCTGGACCAGTACCCCCCCCCCAGTACAGACATACTGTAGTCACATGACACCTTAGCCTCTGCTTAAAGAAAACAGTTCTGGGACCCTCGTATCTGCTTAGCCTGTGACAAATGGGGAAACTGAGGCCCCGGCAGTGACAGGCTAGTCCCAGGTCACACAGTCCTTGAGGCTAACCCTGCTTTGTCCCAGAGATGCAGAGGCGTGTGGGGAGGCATGGGGTGGCATCGGGGCTGAGCCTTGCTGCCTACAGGAGAAGGTCAGCAAGATGAAGGCCACCGAGGTGAAGCTGGAGAGCGACAAGCGGCGGCTGAAGGAGGTGCTGGATGCCTCTGAGAGCCGCTCCATCAAACTGGAGCTTCAGCGGCGCGCTCTTGAGGGCGAGCTGCAGCGCAGCCGCCTCGGCCTGGGGGACCGTGAGGCCCATGCGCAGGCCCTCCAGGATCGGGTGGACTCCCTGCAGAGACAGGTGGGCCCTCTCCCTCCAAGTCACACCTACATGGCCCCTGCCTAGCTCTGTCCAGGCACTGTGCAGCCCCCTCCCAAGTCCGTGAGGACGGCTTTTCACCGTCAGTTTTCAGAGGCAGACAGGTGGAGTTTCAGAGGGGTGGTGTTCTTGCCTGTCACATAGCCAGGCTGAAAGGGTTCTGGACAGGGTGATCACCCCACAGTGGGGTGAGGCCAGGCTGCAGTAGGCTGAACTGGGGGGTCTGGATGAGGCACAGAGAGAGCTGGGAGGCATGGGTTCACACCTCTGTGGACATCACAGTGGGAAGGGAGCCCTCGACCATCCTCTACCTTCCCCACAGGTGGCAGACAGTGAGGTGAAGGCAGGGACCTTACAGCTAACAGTGGAGCGGCTCAGTGGGGCACTGACCAAGGTGGAGGAGAGCGAGGGGAGCCTGCGGAGCAAGGTGCAGAGCTTGACAGATGCCCTGGCCCAGAGCAGTGCCAGCCTCAGCAGCACTCAGGACAAGAATCTGCACCTACAGAAGGCTTTGAGTACCTGTGAACACGACCGCCAAGTGCTGCAGGTCTGAGGCCTCCGTGCTCTGCCATAGAGCTCTCTTCTTTCTTCCAATGAGGGTCCAGTGAGAGAGGCAGCCAGTAAGAACAGGTGTGGAGGGAACTGAGAGTTGGCCAGTGGCGCTGTCAGTCAGGAATTCTGGTCTTGAGGTAGGAATGGGTCAAAGGAATTAGCCAATCATGAAGCTTAGAGGGGAGGCTGCCCGGTGAGAGAAGAAACCGGCTAGTAGGGGTATCAGTGGCTGCCACCTTCACACAGGTCAGTGAAAGTGACTGGCAATGGGCTAGACCAGTTAGGTGCTTCGCCCTCCAGATGGGTAGACTGTGAGCCTACAGAGAACTATATATCAGAGGAAAGCCCTTTCTCAGGCTGGCAGTCTAGCTTGGTACTATCAACCCTGTCTCCTAGGAACGGCTGGATGCAGCCAGACAGGCATTGTCTGAAGCGCGAAGGCAAAGCAGCTCCCTGGGTGAACAGGTGCAGACTTTGAGGGGCGAGCTGGCCAGCCTGGAGCTGCAGCGGGGCGATGCTGAGGGCCAGCTGCAGCAGCTGCAGCAGGTGAGGCCTGGAGGGCCTCTAAATCTAGGGGTGCCCTGTGCAGCCTTTGGCATAGGGTGGGTAACCCATTTCAACTTCACCCCAAACCTTGACCCAGCCACCTATAAAGAACCGTGGCTCATCTGACTCGCTCCCATATCCCTCTGAGAACCACATGTCCTCAACTCTTTCCGTACACGGGCTTCACAGTTGCCTACTATATGAGTGGGCACCATGGGCTAGCACCTTTGTCCCCATGTTGAGATGGTCACCCTGAGGTGCGGTGGGATGAAGGCCTGCCTGCTTGTGCTGCAGGCGCTGCGACAGCGGCAGGAAGGGGAGGCCATGGCTCTGCGCTCCGTCCAGAAGCTGCAGGAGGAGCGGCGCCTGTTGCAAGAGCGCCTGGGCAGTCTGCAGCGAGCCCTGGCCCAGCTGGAAGCTGAGAAACGTGAGCTGGAGCACTCAGCCCTGCAGCTCGACAAGGACCGTGTGGCCCTCAGGAAGACACTGGACAAGGTGCCTGCTCCGCTGGGACATCCCTAGGTTTCCCAGGTCTCCTGTTAGATTATCTACAGAGCTCCTGTGAGTCAGCCCCGAGAGCCCTGTCTCTATATTCCTACCTAGGTGGAGCGGGAGAAGCTTCGAAGCCATGAGGACGCCCTGCGCTTGAATGCAGAGAAGGGCCGCCTGGACCGCACACTCACAGGAGCTGAGCTGGACTTGGCCGAGGCCCAACAGCAGATCCAACATTTGGAGGTCAGCCCTGCCCCTCCCCCAGCCTGGCCCCCAGTGCCATTCCCATGCAGAGCACAAGAAGTCCTGGGGGTGGGGGTGGCCTGTAGTGTGAGCTTCACTGGGGACCCTGACCCAGGATCGGAAAACTCTGGCCGCTGTCAGAGCAGGGTAAGGGATGAGACTGTGGCTGCCGTGCACACGGGGTCTGAACCCTGATTGTCAGCCCCTGTCTGTAGGCACAGGTGGAGGTAGCCCTGGAGGGGAACCACAGTCCAGTCCAGCCGGAGGCGGGTGAGCAGCAATTGGAGCTGCAACAGGAGGTTGAGCGCCTGCGCAGTGCCCAGGTACAGACGGAGCGCACACTGGAGGCACGGGAGCGGGCCCACCGCCAGCGGGTGTCAGGGCTCCAGGAGCAGGTACAGTGGTCTCCCCTAACAGAAGGCGGGGCCTGTGGAGGTGTGGGGCTGGAGAGGATGACTGGTCATGACCTCTACAACTTGAAAAGGGCCAAGCAGATCGATGATGCTGGTACCAGCCACGGCCTCAGTATCTCCTGGCCTAGGGCTTACTCTCTGGCTTTAAGCCATCAGACCATCTCCGTCCTTAGCATGCTTTCCTTAGCAGCTACGGGCTCTCTGAGTAACCTGGGATCTCAGGGCAAAGAGGCCTCTTTCCCGGGAATGCTAGCAAGGGCCCGAGGAGATGACGCCTACTGGCCAGTGACATCACTTCTGGCTGGCCTAGTGCAGAGCGTGGCTGCTTGGATAGGTCCAGCTTGGTCACAGACACTGCTGCAAGAGGCTGGCTCAGCCAGATCTCCCTTGCCTCTCTCTGGTCCTCCTTAGGTCAGGGTCCACTTCTCATAGTGCCAGGACTCCAGACAGCTCAGTAACGGCAGGGCTGGGAGCGGACATGGGGTCTTGCTCTGTGGAACAATGCTAGGCAGAGCTGCTTCACATGGCCCGGCCTCTTGAGGGATAAGGATGCCAGAGCATAGACACCTAACTGCCGTGAGGGGCAAAAGAGAAACAGGGGCCTTCCAGCCCTCAGGTGACAAGTGGGCCCCGTTCTCTCAGCTCCCCCCCCTCCCGTTCTCTGAAGGCAGCTGGGGCCTGGGCACTGGGCCCTTCTCTTCTCCAGGTATCCACACTGAAGGCACAGCTACACCAGGAGCTTCGCAGGAGCTCGGCATCTGTCTCCCTACCCTCTAGCACCCCTGAGAAATGAGACCCTTCTGAGCAGGTCCCCTGGGCAGGAGAGATGCCCTCTATAGCATAGCCTGCCCAGGGCTTGGTCATCAGAATGCTGTATGAGGGAGCTAGGGTGGCAGAGATGATGGCTCTGGTGACACCCACAGTGGCTTTCAGAGTTGCTACAACATATACTACTCCAGGCCTCTCCTGAAGAGCCTCTTGATGGCCCAAGGCTGTCCTGCGTGAGCCAGCCAGGGGTCAGGAAGAGCACTTGTTTCTGCCAGCAGCAGAAAGGATAAGCTGATAAGAAAGCTTCCCCAGAAAGGCTACCTGAGCCAGAGCAGCTCCTATTGTCTCTCCTTGGCATCCTGTCAGAAGCTTCCTCGTGAGCTTAGAGCCCTTGTATTTTTATACTTTTTTATAATGTTGACTGTGGAGAGCGAGAGCGTTTGTGCTTTTTGTAACATGACCTGTTTTCTAGATTTGGCTGTCCACTCAAATGCTTCCTCTATCTGGGAGGGTGGGGGCGGAGGCTTCCGTTAGCTGAGCCTTCAGCTGCCTCACAGGGTGTGATGAACCTTTCTCCATCTGGCTTTGAGCAGAGGGTGCTGCGCCCGCCCCATGAGCTTGGGTGCCCCTCTGGAAGTGCCAGGGCTCAGAGGCAACTTGGCCTAAGGCACCAGGGCAGGGCTGGCTGTGCACCACGGTCTCACCCTGGCTCTGTTGACTGCCCGCTGGCCAGAAGTGCTCCATGTGGCCGTCTGTGCTCCTGTGTCATGGTGTGACAACACTGAGGCTCACAGAGCACCTGACACCCACTGCTGTGAGCCTCTGGGGGACAGGGATTTTACCTGTCAGGAGGGCCCCCCCAGAACAGCACAGGAACCACTGCACAGCGATCCCCACTGCTCACAGGAAGAACCGAAATGACTTGTGTGTTTCTACATGCACGTGAAGAGTTGCATCTTGGGAGGGCGTGTCAGGCCCCTTGCTCTAGGTCACAGATGAAGGTAGGGTGGTGGGGGACACAGAAGTGCAGCCACCTGACACTCTTCTAAGGAGCTGGGTAACCTTGTATTGGGGGCCAGCAGTATTGGTGGCAGTCAAGTTGTCCCTGGACGCAAAAGTGACCGTGGGTCTTTTGTAAAAACTTTTATTATTTTGTATAAAACAGAGGTGGTCCATGCCTGGGGGCGTAGGAAATCCAAGCAGACCAGCTGGGTAAGGGGCACAGCCTACCTGAGGAGACTGAGGAGGGCTGCCCCCAGGCACTGAGAAGGCACAGTGAGAACCCCAGGCCCCACAAAGAGGCCTTGGATGAACCCCACTAAGGGGTGGAGACTGGACAGTCAGGAGCCCCCACTTAGGGATGGGGAGGGGCCCAACGCAGCTGTGACCACACTCCCCAGGGTAGCAGCCCACTGATGTCCGAGATGAAAGGGAGGGCAGGATGGGGAGAAAGCACCAGGTCAGGCAGGGCCTGAGGTGGATCCGAGCTGGGTCCAGGCTCGAATCTCACAACAGCTCCACCCTAGCAGCCCCCACAGCTCCTGGCACAGGAAGCAGCCACAGATTGGCACAGGCCACTGACGGCCATCACGCCACACTTGGAGAACTTGTCTCGGCACAGGTCAGCTGTGGAAGGAGGGGAAGTCAGGGTGGGAACTCACTGTCCCATACAAATGAGGATGGAGGAGAGGAGCCTGCACCAGCCTGCATGTGGGTCTGGGCACATATTCCATGCCAGACAGTAGAGGGAGAAGATGGCCAGGTAACTAAGTGGGTGGAGGATGCTGCCAGGACAAGGGGTAGAGGCTTTCCTACCTCGGAGAAGTTCCTCGTGAGCACAGACAGTGCGGACACATATTTCCTTGTTGACCACATACACTCGGCGGAGGCTGGGAGATGAACCAGGATGCTCTCAGCTACACCCTTACCTACTGCCATCGGGAGAGCCCAGGCCCAGGCCCAGACCCTCCCTCAGAGTTAAGCTCCACCCAAGGGTTCAGCACCTGCCCCAATCCACCCTTCCCTGGCTCAGAGCTGCCCCTCAGCCCTCACCTGTAGAAGCAGACCTCGTTGAGACACTGTTTGCACGGCTTGTGGATGGAGTAGAGGCGGGTGCACGGGTACTGTTCTTCTCGGCAGTCTGGGGACGGGTGGGTCAGACTGGAGGCTCACGTGTGAGGTCTGGGTCCCCATGCACCCTCAGGCCCTGCCCAGATACCCACACAAATCCAGCACCCAGGGGGTGGCATAGGACCGCCCAGCTTTGTACCTCACACAAAGTCACAGTCCCAACTGGAACACCAGCTGACAGCTATCCCACTTGGCCACTGGAATATCACACTAGCTCACAGGTTGCTTCCACCCCGCTATGTAACCAACTCGATACACAGTCTTCAGGCCCCTCCTCTCAGGCCCTCAGCTGGGTGGCATTCCGTTGGGCTTAGTGGACCTTCCTCACCTGCCCACTGGCACCACACAGCCCAGGGCTCTGACAGCAAGACAGTGCTGGCCTCTCCCTAGGCTCTGGCCAGATGCTAGTGAGGATGCAGGGTGGGAGAGCCTAAGCTGCCTAGGGGCAGGTCTGCCTGCTCCCCCATCCAGCATCCCACTGTGGCTTAACCCTGCAAATCCCACCATCCCTTTCGGAAGCTATTCCAGCTTTCTCCAGCTTACCAAGAGGGCCAGGCTCCGTGGGCTCAGTCTCCAGGTCCCCTGCAGCTGGCAGTTCTGGTGTGGGTGTGGGGAGATAGGCAGGGGTTACTGGGAGGGGCCCTCTTCAGGCCACTCCTCTCAGGGCCAGCCCAGACCCTCCATCTTGAGACACAAGAGGAGCTGGGGCTGGAAGACAGCATTACCTGGGGTAGGGGCTGGGATGACTTCCTGTTGGACTTGCTGCTGGGACTGGAACTGTTCTTCAGGGGTCCGAGGACTCACCTCTGTAGCAGGGAGGGTGGAACAAGGCTTCTGCTCACGTTCCCCTGCAAGGTCCCCACAGGTCCCCACCAGGCGGGCCCCATCCATCCTACCCCAGACTTTTACCTTGGTAGTCATAGTAGTCTGAGTTGTCTGGAAATGAAATAGAGACAGAATGGGTGGGGTCAGGCTAGCCTATGGAATCAGGCTAGCCTGCGGCCCCAGGAGAGTAGGGGAACCTGCCCCTGGGATCTTACCACCCTACCAAAAATGGGTGCCTGGCTGACCATGTGCATGGGGTGGGTGGCAGCATTGGGGACACTGAAGGGATCATCTCTTACCAATCTGGTCACCATAGTGGTTGTACTGGACATGGTCCGGGAATGGAGGGAGAGGATCCAGGTCATATTGGCCCTGAGCCAGCAGACCTGCCGAGGGGAGGGATCACATGTAGGCACCCCACATTGGAAGGACAATGAGAAAGGAGGTGGTGGTTCTAATCCTACACCCTGACAGACTCACAGAATCCCAACCCTGAGTCCCACCTGGGTCAGTTCCCTGCCCTGGGTGGCCTCCCAGCTGCTCCAGGAACTCTCCTAACATTTCAGATCTGCCGGGCTATCTCACCCACCTTCCCTGCTGGGTCTTTCTTTCTTTCTTTCTTTCTTTCTTTCTTTCTTTCTTTTTTTCTTTCTTTTCTTTTCTTTTCTTTTTTGTCTAATAATTTTTATGTACATTGGTGTTTTGACTGCATATGTCTGTATAAGGGTGTCAGATCCCTGGGAACAGAAGTTACAGACAGTCGTGAGCTGTCATGTGGGTGCTAGGAATTGAACCCGGGTCCTCTGGAAGAGCAGCCAGTGCTCTTACCCGCTGAGCCATCTCTCCAGCTTCCTGCTGTGTATTTCTATCAAAGCATTCAACACGATATGAAATTTACCAGGTCTGCTTGTCTGATATTTGCCTGGTCCCTAGCCTGGCCATGTGATGGGTGCCGGGTGTGTCCACCTAATTCACAGCTGTATCTCCAGTACTTGGCTCACAGAAGGAAGTCAGCACAGATGTGTTCAATGAGGGGCTCCCAGGTCCGGCAAAGCCTTTGCAGTCCCTACTGATATCTCATTATGTGATGGATAAGACCCCCTCAAAGGCCAAGACCGTACAGAATGGTAGGGCCCTACATGGATCAAGCACCCAGTGCCTGGACGCCCCACCTTGAGGCTCCTCCACTGTGTGGTACAAGCCCGAAGCAGGGCTGGAAAGGAGCTGGGCCCCAGAGTTCTGGCGTAAGACAAAGACTCACATGTGAGCGCCACCCACCACCCCTACCCCCACCTGCTTACCAGGCATGAAGAGCAAGAAGAGGCAGGCGGCTCTCATGGCCATGGAGTGAGGAGGCAGGTGGTGGTGGTGTTGAGGACAGCTAGAGAGAGAGGGAAGGAGAGCAAGCTAGCTGCATGCCAGCCCAGCTGGCCCAGGATGACAGAACGTATTTCTCTCCCTGATTGAGACTATGCGAGGGACACTGAGAGCCAGGCATCTGGAGGCTGGGGAGGGACATCTGCAGCTGTCCTCGTGTGAGATGAGGAGGCTTTAAAGCAAGTTTCAGTGCTTTTTTTTTTTTTTTTTAAAGACTGGGACTTGCCTGGAGGTGTTGGCACACACCTTTAGTCCCCGCAGAGGCAGGCAGATCTCTGAACTGAGGCCAGCTTGGTCTGGCCTACAGAATGAACGAGTTCCAGAACAGCCAGGGTTACACAAGAAGCCCTGCCTTCAAAAAACCAAAAGAACAAAACCTTTTAACAAATGGACCAGACCTGACTCTGTCCTGCTCACCGAGGCGACCTCTCTAAGAGCCCCTTACCCAACCCTGGCTGTACTCAGCTCACTCCTTCCTGCCTACCTCTGACCCATCACCTCCCTGCGTTTCTGATGTATACTATGTGAATTCCAATGACCTCAGGCACATCCTCAGGGTACCAGCCCTGCCCTGCCCAGCCCACGCCACAGTCAGCCACCAGCTCAGCAGCATCTGCCAGGCCTGCCACCTGCTCCCAATTAGCCCCTGGGCCCTGAGCATGGCGCATAGCAGGAAAGCAGGAAACCACATGCATACAGGCCCCGGGATCCCCCAGAGCAGCCAGGGCTGGGCAGGATTCCCAGCTCCACCAAGACTCCTGCCAGGTCCAGGCCTCCCAAGACCTGGCAGTCTTCACTACAGACACGGGCACGCAAACACGAGACAGGCCTGTTTTGTCTGCAGGAAGCATGGAGAAGGCTGGAGGAGGTGAGGACGCCTCGGGCTCCCAGCATGTAGCCGGGAGAGGCAAAGTCACTCAGGCCAGGGGTCTCGAACCTTTGACATGACACTGGATAACAAGAGTGCAGTTTTTGGTGACTGGTCACAACTTGCACAGGATATGTCAGGGATGAGCCCAGCCTTCAGTGCTGGCTGGCTACAGAGGCAGCTGGCTATACCCTGCCCTAGTCAGTGGATGGTGATTTTCAGATGCTGCCCACGGGCATATCCATCCAGAGGACTTCCTACCCCGCTGTGGGAACATTTTCCATACAGCTTGAACCCCAGTTCTGATGTAGATCCCCCTGGGGATCTAGGGAGAGCAGGGGCAAGGCAGAAGCAGGATATCTAACCTCAGATTCCCTAAGATTTCCAGAGATTCCTTGATACCTTGCCCATTTCAGATATCCCCTCACACATCCTTTCTTTAGTGGGGGCTTGAGGTCGTCGTCATCTTAGACCTTTTCCCATAGGGACCACTGCTCTAAGTTCCCACTCTTTGAACTCTGGGCAGCCTCGTGGTAGGGGGGTCAGCAGCTCCATCCAGACCGGAGGTTGACAACAGTTGGCTGCCAAAGTGTGTCAGAGCCTTCCTCCCACACTCGCACCCAGCCCAGGCTTAGGGCAGGGAATGGGGGCTCATTGGCTAACCCCGGCATGAAGAAGAGAATAATGAGTCGCTCCCAGGGGACCCAGACAAACTCTAAAACTTGAGTTTGGAAGGCCTTAAGGAGGCCAAGAGCAATCGGGGATGGCTGATCCACCCCCACCTCTGGCCCTTTCCACAACTTCGGCCCTTTGGTTCCTCTGTGGTTCTAGGGGAGGACCGGGAGCCCCCTCCTTGGCTCAGACCGAGGGGGGCCCATAAGATGCTGCAGAGCCTTGCTGTACAGCTGGGAACAATCAGCCGGCGGAAACTGCTCAGAAGCTCAATGGCTCTCCATCCCGGGTCTCTCTTTGTCTCCGCGACCGACCCCTGCCCCGCCCTCTACATCCCAAACGCTGGGGGTGGGGGAGAGGGCAAAAAACTGTCCTGTCCTCCAGCACCCCCATTTCTACTGACCCCTAAGTTCCAGCCCCCTGCCTGTCCTATCTTGCATCCCCCCAACTTGCCAGACGCCCTCTCAGCATCCGCTCCATATCCTGGGGCTAGAGGTCCCCGAAGTCTCCCCAGCTCCAGGATCTGAGCTCAGAGCATTGTGCTCAGACACCCCTGGACGTGCCTGACCCGCGCCTACCTGTTGGGGCTTCTGCGCTGTGCTCTAGTGCGGCTGAAAGTGCCGCCCCGCAGCCAGAGCCCCCCTATGGCCCCCAAGGCCCACGCCCGCCCATAGCCCGGAGTCGCTGGGTCCTAGAGAGCGCCGCCGCCACGACGCACCCTCGAGGCTCCAGCCCCTCCCCAACACCGCCGGGTCTCGGCCTGGGCCTGATACTAATAGAACCAGCGGACAGGTCACCCTTCTTTTACAGATGCCTCACCACCCAGAGCCCAGAGGTCACAGGGCTGGAAATGAAACCTTGCTTGCTTTCTCCCATTTCTCCTTCCTTCTTCCCTTTCTCTCCTCCTTTCCTTTCCTCCTGGCACAACAGATGAGGCAGATAGAGATCAGGTTAAGCAAACACCCAAGTCCAATTTCAACAATCCCTCAACACGCTGATTTGACCCTGGGAGTTGACCTCGATTCAGGAACAGTCCCACCATTCCTTCTTAGCCTCCCCCTGTCCTCTGTCCCATCCCAGACACTAATTCTTATCCTGCGGGTCCAAGTTCTGCGAGTCATGGAACTAAGTCTGTGCTGTGTACTTCCTGACTCTGGTCTACTGATGACCTGCACTGCCCTGCTCCGTGTATCTACTACAACGTAGCAGGGACTTTGTCAGCCAAGGAGCAGAGAGCTCTGGGGTCAGCCAGCTGTCCCCTGCTGTCAGGCCCACTTGAGCAGGAAGTGAACCCACCTGGCAGAAAGTGTTCTTTTCTATACTCAAGAGGGGGAAATTGAGGCACCATGGCTACGGACTCCAGGTACTGGCCGGGATCTGCCACTGCTCCTGCCCACTTCCCTGGCCCTAAGGATCCAGGCAGGTTAGGGTTAGGGTTAGGTCTCTGCTCCTGGATGACTCCTTGTTTGCCAACAGCCTCACCTGGGGCTAAAAGCTGCAGGTGGGCCAGACTGACTTCATGACTGACTTCCAGTCCTCTGCTTTGACCTTTAGGCCTGGCACATGCCTGCCCAACAGACCCACAAGTGTCAGAAAATCCACCCATCTCTGCCATCCTGACTGTGGTGGTTTGAATGGAAATGGCCCCCACAGGCCCATAGGGAATAGCACTATTAACAGGTGTGGCCTTGCTGGAGGAAGCCTGTCACAGGGCAGGGGCTTGGGGTTGGGCTTTGAAGTTTCAGAGGCTCAAGCCAGGCCCACTCTCTTCCTGCTGCCTGCAGATCCAGATATAGAATCCTCAGCTACTTCTCCAACACTTTGTCTGCCTGCATGTCCCCTGCCATGACAATAATGGATTGAATCTCTGAACGGTAACCCAGCCCCAATTAAATGATTTCCTTTATAAGACTTGCTGTGGCCGGGCGTGGTGGTGCATGCCTTTAATCCCAGCACTCAGGAGGCAAAGGCAGGTGGATTTCTGAGTTCGAGGCCAGCCTGGTCTACAGAGTGAACTCCAGGACAGCCAGGGCTACACAGAGAAACCCTGTCTCGAAAAAACAAAAACACAAAAGCAAAAAACAAACAAACAAAAAGACTTGCTGTGGTCATGCTGGATGGTGGGGCGTGCTTTTAATCCCAGCACTTGGGAGGCAGAGCAGGTGAATCTTTCTGGGTTGGAGGCCCACCTGGTCTACAAAGTGAGTTCCAGGAAGGACAACCAGGGTACCAGAGAGAAACCCTGTCTCTTCACAGCAATGGAACACTAAGACGCTGACTTTCTACCACCACAGCACTGGGTCTAGCTGCGCCTAGGTAGCCGGGTATGCCTTTCACCCCAGACTGACCTAACATCCCCTGAGCTCTGAGTGGCCTGTGGATGGCATTGGACTTCCAGGAACAAGGCTGGGGGAGACCTAGGAAGAGGACGCGGCCTTCTTTCCTGTCCTCCCAACCCAGGAACCAAGCCAACTGGCACCGCAGAGCAGAGGAACCTGGCCAGCAGCCCACTGCAGGGATGACATCAGATGCACCCACCCTTCCCAGGGGACAGGGCTTGCGGTTCTGGCCGGGAGACCTGGGCTGACAGCCTGGCTTTATCTGAGGAACCAGACTACAAACACATCCCAGGACGTGGGAGTGGCAGGCAGAGAGGACGGGCCCTCTGGGAGATGGCGATCAGGCTCTGCACAGTGCCAGCTTGAGGCAAACCTGTGGCTCCTCCTTCCTGCAGGCAGGGCTAGGAGGTCTAGCAATGGAGAACCTGAGGTCAGACCCAGTGCAGCCACTCTAGTGACCTCAAACCTCAGTTTAGCTGTGGCCATCTATAAAATGGGGTTGGGCCTTCAGCTATAGAGTACGAGATCTCATGAATAAAAGGCTAACCTATGCCGGGCGTGGTGGCGCACGCCTTTAATCCCAGCACTTGGGAGGTAGAGGCAGGCGGATTTCTGAGTTCGAGGCCAGCCTGGTCTACAAAGTGAGTTCCAGGACAGCCAGAGCTATACAGAGAAACCCTGTCTCGAAAAACCAAAAAAAAAAAAAAAAAAAAAAAAAAAAGGCTAAGCTATGTGTAACGTGCACCCCACTTATGGGAAGCATCTGTCAGATGAAAAGAACGGTCAGGTCAGAGACAGGCATCCTGTGTGAGCATGGAGCCTGGGCAGTGGCACACACCACAACGTCCAGATACAAGACCAGTGCTGCCATGTCAGGAAAACCAGCACTTTATTTGCTACAGTGACAGCAGCTCTGGATGGAGTTGGTAGCTGCTGTCTCTACACAGGATGGTCTAAGGTGAGACAGCAGTCAGCACTTCCCCAGGTGAGTGTGTCCGGAGAGCAGTGTGACGGCAGCCGGCTTCAGGACTGTGGGAGGTGACTGGTACTGTCTCTAGAGAGAGTTCCGGTCCTGGCTCAGGGGCAGGGAGATCCAGTGTCCAGCACGCCCTCCAAGGCCTGCACTACCTCACGGAGCCAACGGGTAGAGTAGGCCATGGATGTTCTGCAAGCTCCTGTTGCAGCCGCTTGAATTGCTTCTTGGAGGCCCGTTTAGGCCGCAGCCACCGCAGGCAGGCAGGGAGACACTGGTCCAGCACGCTCTGCAGAGGGCAGTGGAACGGTGTGGAGGGACAGACAGCAGGGCCTGGGTCTTCCATGTCCCTCCCACAGCTTCTATCCATGTGGGCCCTGCCTACCTCCAGCATGAAGGCGCCCACAAAGTTGAAGGCGACCAGGCCCAGCAGCAGCAGCTTGAAGGAACTGTCCGCAATGTTCCTCAGTCCTAGGGGCCCCTGCAGGAGGCCGGGGACCAGGATGAGGCCCACCAGGACAGAGCCCAAGAGCGCCAGGGCCACCAGGAAGGGCACTGGGGGTGGGGGAGTCTGTCAGCAATGGCGCTGCGCCCTGGGACGCATGCACGCATGCACGCGCACCCAACCACACACAATCACACACAAATACACGCTCTACTCTGGGTCCCTTCTCCATTCTAGCTGCCATCCCTCAGCCCGTCCCCCAGCCCCCCACGCAGCAGCACCGTTGGTGTAGAGCGGCTGGCGGAAGGGTGCCCCCTTAGACACCGCTGCGGCCAGGATGAGGTACTGGAAGCCAGACAGAGAGAAGACCACCGTATTCTCGTAGTTGGGCAGGTTGTCCGGTGAGGGCACAGTTCTGTTCAGAGGCACAAACCTGGGGACAGTGGTGGTGGGGTTAGGGACAGAGCGGAGGTGGCAGAGGCAGAGGCAGTGCTGGTGCCAGGGCGTCTGCTACTTACCAGGGCTGAGCTATGACCAAAAAGTAGCCCCCCAGCTGGATGCTGGCCACCAAGGCCACCTGCAGCAGCAGACTGCCAAGCACAGGTACGCTCAGCAGCGCCCCTGGCGGCCGTGCTCGCACCAAGGTCAGTGCTGGGCCCGTGCGGCTCATGAGCACTGCCACTGTGGTGGTGATGACCAGGTCGATGGCCAAGAACTGTAGGTCTCCCAAGTTGGTGTTGATCTGTGGCGGGAGAGGCCAGGGGAAGCTGAGGACCAGCTCTTGCAATGCCCCAGTCCTCATGGAGTCCGGGGAGAAATCCTTCCTGCTCTCTGTCTGACCTTCGGAAGAGTGTCCCAGTCATCTGATACATGCTGTCCTGACCCTAGTCTTAAGTTCCTGCGCAAGGCTGCTTTACATACAGTGAAACCCCCGAGGGGCTGCCCTGTGGGGCCACACTGTCTCTGCTCTACAGAAACCCTGAGTTAGATGTGGATCTGGCCCAGGACACTCCTGCCATCGGTGTAAGCAAACAGGGCATGCTCTGAGCTGGGGAAGAGAGGGCCTGCAGAGCAGGGTCTCAGCTATGTGTCCCTCTGCCTGGTCTCTGCCTCGGAGTGTACAGTCCCTTGGGATGCACACATGCACACGCACAGACTGGAAGCTTCAGGAATTAGAGAGAGTTGATAGCACAAGCCAGCGGTCCCACTTCTCAAGACCCCTGTCCTAAGGTTTAGAACCACGTGAGCTTGGCTGCCTTGAGTCACGACAGGCAAATGGTAGAGTCGCACACTTTAGAAGGGATTGGGCTCTTAGCCACGCTGCCCTGACTTCTCCCTGGTGTGGGACATGGGTGGAGTGCTGGCTTGGGGTCTGGGGTTTTACTGGGGCTCACCGTGTAGAGAATGAGGACAGAGATGAACTGGGTCAGGCTGTATAGGGCCATGTACTTGAAAACGCTGAATGAAGTGTCCAGAGAGCAGCGGCCTTCCCTAGGGGCAAAGACAGATAGGACATCAGCTGCTCCAGCTATGGACAGGCCTCGCCTCCCGACAGACCTCGCCTGCCTTACCTGATGACAGTGGGCACACATTCAATACTGGCCATGCTGGAGGTAAACGGAGAGACCACTGATGCCTCCGCCTGGGACAGCGAGATGCCCACATCAGCCGCTTTCAGGGCCCCACAGTCATTGGCTCCATCCCCGCACATGCCCACACAGTACCTGACAGAAAATGGGTACGGCCTGAGCCTCCACAGATGATTGGGAGAGTCCAGCCTAATGACCGAGGGGCACTTGATAAATAGATGAAATTTGGCATGACAGACACGGGGGAGCCTTCCTGGACACCTGATCTTTTACTGTGCTCGGGATGGATTCCAAGATCTCTCAAATGCTAGGTAGGCAGTCTACCACAGTTCCAGCCCAACCCAGGTGTTATTTCCTGTTTATTTATTTGCTTGTGATTGAGACAGGCTCTTGTTGGGTCCTGGCTGGATTAGCACACAGTAGGCCTTAGCCTTGGTTTTTTTGCTTGTTTGAGTCAGTCTCCCTACATAGTCCACAAAGGCCTCAAACTAGCAGCAATCCTCCTGCCTCTGCTTTCTTCCTTTCTTTTTCTTTCTTTCTTTCTTTCTTTCTTTCTTTCTTTCGTTCGTTCGTTCGTTCGTTGGTTTTTCAAGACAGGGTTTCTCTATGTAGCCCTGGCTGTCCTGGAACTCACTCTGTAGACCAGGCTGCCCTCGAACTCGGAAATCCACCTGCCTCTGCCTCCTAAGTGCTAGGATTAAAGGCGTGCGCCACCACGCTCGGCTTGCTTCTGCTTTCTAAGTGCTGGGGTTATAGCATACTGCCAGCATGTCTGGCTTCTGGGAGCTTTTGAAAGGTGAAGGGTCACTAATGCCCAAGGAGGTAAGTGGACAGATGGACGCCCTCATGGTCATTCCTCTCCCCTTTAAGTGCCCCCACCACACAGAACTCACTGAAGCCTCTGAAGTTCACACACTAGCTCTGTCTTCTGCTCCGGGGCCATGCGGGCAAAGACAGTAGCCTGCACCAGGACCTGCGGCATACGAGGGAGGGCTGACACATCAGCTGGCACACAGAGACGGCTGGTGCAGAGCCCCTCCCTGGGCAGCTGTACCTTGGGCAGTAGTTTGGGGAAGTGCTTCTGTAGGACTGCAAACGTGGACCCGCTGAGGGCCAGGTGACAGGACTGGGGTTCCAGCGCCATGGGATAGCCTGTGGCCTGGACAGGAACTTAGACAATCAGGAAACTCAGCTCAGTAACCCTTTCCCTCCCTGGAGCCTGGTCCTAGGCCAGGTGACAAGGAATGGGGTCAGTGGGTGGGGCACAGCCAGTGCTGGTAGGGTTCATTTCACCTTCGCCCCGTTCATGACTGCAGAGGACTCCGTTGGCAGGAACTCGAGGGCAGCAGGCTGGCCCTGCTCAGGGTGGGTGGCATGGATGACAGCCAGGTGCTCCTGGGTGCCCACCATGCCACAAGCTCTGGCCACGGTGACTGCTGTCTGCAGGTTGTCCCCTAGGGGTGTGAGGTAGGGTCAGAGTCTAACACTGTCCAGAGCCTTGTCACCCTGACCCCACCCTGACCCTTATAGGTAGACCATCCATGAGCACTGCCAACCATGGCTGAGCAGGGCAAACCGGCCAACTAGCCACGCTCCTAGACTGTTTTCCTCAGTGGTCAACTGAGTTGCCAGAGAGTCAGGGGAACGGCTGGAGGCTGGACCCCAGCTCTGCACTTGGCATGCAGCATCAAGAGTGAGGTGCCGCCGGGCGTGGTGGCACACGCCTTTAATCCCAGCACTCGAGGCAGAGGCAGAGGCAGAGAGGCAGAGAGGCAGAGAGACAGGCAGATTTTTGAGTTTGAGGCCAGCCTGGTCTACAAAGTGAGTTCCAGGACAGCCAAGGCTACACAGAGAAACCTTGAAGGAGCTCATCTCCTCTCTGTGCCCCAGAGCTCTGAGCTCACATCACATGTGGGTGACAGTGACACATGTGATGGAAAGATGGGGAAGGGTCTGGCTCTAAAAGGATGCTGCAGCAGGGGATGCCGGGAAGGACAGGCTGTGGCCTCCTCACAGACCCCACACCCAGGCCATACTACCTGTCACCATAACGGTGCGGATGCCCGTCTTCCTCAGAGTCTGGATAACTGGGGCTGTCTGTGGCTTCAGAAGGTTCCGCATGACCAGCAGGCCCAGCAGGCTCAGGTCCTGCTCCACAGTGTCCCTAGAGGGTTACCATTTCTGGATCAGAGGTCAGGCCCTCTCCCAGTGTCCACACAGGGGCAATTGCTAGGGCTTAGCACCTCCCTCCAGATACCCTGGGAGGGTTCACCTCGTCAGCTGCTGAGCGGCCTCAAGGCTGGGAGCAATGGGCAGTGGCTTGCCAGCCAGGGCCACAACTCGGTAGCCAGCAGCTGTGTAGCTCTGCAGCACCTGAGAAAAGTCGCTGGGCACTGTGGGGGGAGAGAGGTATCAAGGCTTGTGGGGAGGGTGTGTGTGTCACAGACCGGAACCCACCCCCACTCTAGGCTCACACCCACTGGCAGACTCTGGGCCTGCCACCTTCACCTGTCTCGGGGCTGCAGAGGCTAGCCACAAGCTCTGGGGAGCCTTTGACATAGGCCTCAGGCTGGGTGGCCCCTGGCCATGTCACTACCACGTCCATCCGCTGCAGGGCAGAGCAGAAGGGGAAACGGCAGAGGACGCTGACCGGAGCTGGTGGCTCTTCCTGCGGGTGGGAGGAGAGCTGAGGGGCTGGCTGAGGCCCACTCCAAGGCCCCAAGGCCCAGTCACTCTGCAGCTTACCTGTTGCCGAGGGCCCCTGGGTGGGGGTCTCATTACCACCAAGACCTGGCTCCCAGGTGCTGAGCCTGCAGTTGGACCCTCCTCTAAGACCTGGTTGGGGACAAAGAAGGTTGAGACCTGGGGCCTTGGCAAAGGAGCCAGCAGGACTAGACCCATAGAAGACTTCCTGACTGGAGGGGTAAGACCCAAATGGACACTCTGGCTGTCCCACCAATAAGTTAATGAGTGAGCTTGGGTAAGTTATTAAAACCTCTGTGAAACAGGTTCTGAGCTTAGGCTATGGCCAAGGTAATAGTGACGGAGAAAAGTTACAAAGGGACGCCAGCAGAGAGCAGACGCTGACACGAGGCTCTGCCGTGCCTGAGAGTGATTGCAGGTAGGACGATGGGACAGAGACCACCGGGGAGATACAAGGTAGCATTGCTTAGCCGGGCTACCCCTAGGCACGGGTATGGCCTGCTCAGCCTCCTCACCCAGCCTGTAGACTCCACCATCTTCAGATCCATGGGGTCGCCCACTGGGGTGTCATGTAGCTGGCTGAGGGCATGACAGGTGGCCAATGCTCGCAGGAGGGGCCCCAGGGGCAGATGGCGGGGCTCTGGGACCAGTGGCAGCAACACCTGCCCCTTTAGGGGCACCACCCCCATTACATCCAAGCCGTCCTCCGTGAGGGTGCCTGTCTGCAAGGGGACAGTGCCAAGTCCTTGGTTGAGTCGGGCCTTGCTGAGCTGGTCCCCATACTCCAAGCCAGGCAGGTCCCACAGCAAGGGCCACAGGAGGCCTGTTCTGGACCCCGTGTCCCTGCTGGAGTCACCTCCACACCCCTTTCCTTTCCTCGATCAGTTCATGGCCCTGATGGACCATCAGGAGGAGCTCAGCTGGTATTTCCTGCCTGACACCACAGCTCAGTGTCCTTAAAGGACACTCCACGGGAGAGCTCAGTGGGAGAAACTGGTCATGCCATCAAGGTGGCTCTGGCCTCTTAATACCCACTGTCCTCAGTGTGCTCCTGGTACACTCACTTGCTAGGTACATGAGCGCGTGCACACACACACACACACAGACACACACACATACAGAGACACAGACACAGAGATAAATATATACACACACAGACACAGACACAGGCACACAGACACACTCCACCCATAGACACATGCACATAGACACAGATACAGAGGCAAAGATATACACACACACAGTAATAGTCATTGGCACACAGATACACACAGACACACTCCACCCCTAGACACAGGCAAACACATGCACACACACACACACACACCCCCCAACCCCTGCCACCTGTGCTGGTTCCTACTGGATTCCAGAGCTGTGAACTCAAGTGCCCAGCATAGCAGCCCCACAATGGTTCTTCAACAGTTAAATGATTTCTGGCATTTTATCTGCCAGGCATGAGACAAGAGTGGGTAGGAGCTGGCTGTGAAGGGTGGTCACTGAGTGGGTAGGAGCTGGCTGTGAAGGGTGGTCCCTGAGTGCTCCCCACTTGGATGTTGACTAGGTATAGCAGGCCATCTGCTGAAGTGTCCAGTCCCCGCATCCTGGCGGCCAGGCCCCACCTTGTCGAAGCACACAAGCCGCAGCTTGCCCCCCAAGTTGATGCGCAGCGGGTGGATGCAGAAGATGCCCTGTGTGCGCAGCCGACTCTGGGCATAGAGTGTGCACACGGTCATGGCGGCCGGCAAGGCAGGCGGTACCACCACCGTCACCAGGTCCAGAGCTCGGATCACAATCTCCCTCACAGGCACCTGGTAGGAGGCACTGTGAACTCAGAGGCGGAGCTGGGCAGGTCCCGCAGGCTGGCGGTCCCACCCAGCTCTGGTTCCACCTGGCTCTGGCTTACCCGGTTGCGGTAGAGGATGACAATGCTGTAGACGGTGCCGAGCAGAGCTGGGGAGACAGCAAGGGGTGAGCAGGACCCTGACCCACCTGGGCTGGGGCTGTCTGCAGGGTGAGAGGGAGGCATGCGGCCCACTCACCCAGGACCGAGAGCGCAGCCACAAACTTCATGCTGTGTTTGTAGAACTTGAAGCTGATGGGCCTTGGGTGAAGGATGGAGCTCACCAGGCCCCCTTTGGCTGTGCAAAACCCTGGGGACAGACAGACAGCCAAGGCAGGGACAGGGGTTAGAGCAAGCTCCTTCCACTCCTTGGACACTGCTGCACCCTGGGGTCACGACATTCTCAGGGACAGCCATCAGGATTGGGGTCACAGATGACAACTCCCAAGGCTTGCCCAACCCCCACAGAGGTCTTTTTTATTTTTTAATTATTTTCTTCCTGTGGCTCGGGGACTGGACCCTTATCCAACTAGGCAAGTGCCCTGCTGGGAACCCTCTCATTTTTCCGAAGCCCTCTCTTTGTTCTGACTGGGGGAGTCTCACTAAATTGCCAGGCTGGACCTCAATTTCTGACCCCTCAGCCTCCACCTCTCAAGCACTTGGGATTATAAGTGGGTTGATTATAATTCACGTAGAATTTTATTTTAGACAGGGTCTCACTATGTAGCCCGTTTGCCTAGAACTTGCTCTGTAGACCAGGATGGCCTCAGAGATCCATCTGCCTCCGCCTTCTCAGTACTTGGACTAAAGGCATGTGCCACCGACTGTTGCTGCCACTAGGCAGGGTCCCCCATAGGAGATTAATAGACAGTCCCTTAAATGGGTGGTTTCATTTACATCAAGAGAGAGCTAAGTCCCCTCCAGACTCCAGGAGGATCCAAGCTGTCCCCTGCAAACACTACAAAGCTTGCTTACAGTCTGTCTGACTTCTGCTAAGAAGAGGACATGAGGGCCGGACAGATGGCTCGTGGTTAAGAACAGTCCCTGATCTTCCAGGTGACCTAAGTTCACTTCCTAGCACCCACAGGAGAACTCACAACCATCTATCTGTAACTCTAGTTCCAAGGGATCCAACACCTTCTTCTGGATTCTGCAGGCACCAGGCATGCATATGCACAGACAAACATACAGTGAAACACCCACACACATTAAAAAAAAAAAAAACCCCAAAAAACCAGTTGGGACCTAGAGGCTCAACCGGGTTTGAGGAGAATCCCGCAGTGCAGAGCGGGGGTGGGGGGGGGGGTAGCGGTGGGGGGGATGGGCATGCTCCAGGTCCTGTCCTGCCCTGTGTCACCGATCCTGTATATACTGATCTCAGCACTCCTCCCCACCTCCCCATATGTACCTGTCCGAGTCACCACTGCCAGGACACGGGGTCCCATGTAAGCTCGGGCCTGCAGAATGAGGGTGCCACAGAAGAGAGTGTGCCGCCGGTGGGTCTCTGGGCAGTAGGGCTTGGGCCCCTCTGGCAGGGCCGTCTTCAGCACAGGGATGCTCTCCCCTGGGAGGGACACGGTGTGAGGTCCACAGGAGGTCCTCAGGGTTCTCCCGCCCACAGATGTTCTGAAGCCACACTTACCTCTGTGACTGGGTGGACAGGGAGAGGGACATAAACCAGAAGAGGCAAAGGGCTTGAGACAGGGAGGCAATACTGGGGTGGGGGTGGGGGGCGCACCTACTCCTAGGTACCTGCTTTGGGTCACCTAGTGGGAGTATATTGGGGGCCAATGTTTGGGGAGCCCTTCTTTTGGAGAGAGTTCACCACAAACACATTTTTGTGGACTTTAGACTGGTCTTGCTATGTAACAAGGCTGGCCTTGAACTTGTGATATCCCTGACTTAGCTTGCAGAGTCCTGAAATTGCTGACGTGAGCCCCCCCCATACTTGGCTACACCCTGCTTCTTGTGTTCTCATTTAAGACAAGGTCTCATTCCATAGACCAGGCTAGAATCAAACTCACAGAGATGCACCTACCTCTGCTTCCTGAGTGCTGGCATTAAAGATGCAAGCCAACATATCCACTTCACATTAATAAGGATATTTGCATGGGGGGGGGTCACTTCTACGAAGCCCTGGGCAGTCAGCTTGGCAAAGCAGAGCCCTTATAGAGTTCCTGTGAGGGTAGGATTACTGGGCCACTATGGGATGCATATTCTGGGGGAACTCAAATGTACCCCAGCCTGTCTACATCCCTAAGAATAGGTAAGTGTGAGACAGTCCAGGAGGGTCAGAGGTGAGAGGGTTTTTTGTTTTGTTTTGTTTTAACAGTCTCATGTAGCCCAGGCTAGCCTCAAACTTACTGTATAGTCGATGACCCTGAACTCCTGATCCCTCTTGCTTCAACCTCCCAGTGCTGGCACTGCCAGTGTGTGCCACCACACCACCTAGTCCCTTGGCTCTTTGTTTTGTGTTTTAAGGGTTATGTTGTTGTTGCTGCTCTTATGAGTTAGAGTCTCATTGTGTAGTCTAGGCTAGACCCAAACTTGGAGTGGCCCTGCTTCTGTGTGCTGAGTGCTGGGGTTACAACCATGTTGCTTCATTAGCTTATTACACAGGTAAAACCCAAAGCTGGGCCTGGTGGAGGGCCTGTAATCTTAGCTTTTCAGGATACTGGGGCAGGAGGATTACAAGTTTGAAGTCTGCTGGGACTACAAAATAAATTCAAAGGCAGCCTGGGCAACTCTGCTTAAATACAAAGTGGGAACAAAGTTGTGGGGAGCTTAGATCAGCTGGAGAGGCCCTGAACCCCACAGCTAGGGCCACATATCATGAGCACAAGAACAGCAGCACACCTCAAGCCAGACCTTTCCTTGGAAACAACGTCCACTCCTATCATACTGTTAGCTCAGCTGGCCTGGGCCTAGAGATCCTCCTGCCTCAGCCTCCTGAGTGCTGGAATCACAGGTGCAAGCCCCCGAGACAAGGCTAGTGCATGGATATCATAAACACTGAGAGAAACAGGTGAGGCCGCACATGGCGAATCCATCTGTATGAGTGGACACTCAGGAGCACATCAGTACTGGTTCACCAGGGCCTCCTAGGCAGCGTGTGGAGTGCTACATATGTATGACACAAGAAACAGAAATAGAGAGCTGGAGAGATGGCTCAGCGGTTAAGAGCACTGACTGCTCTTCCAGGGGACCCAAGTTTAATTCCCAGCAACCACATGGTGGCTCACAACCATCCGCAATGAGAGATCTGATGCCCTCTTCTGGTGTGTCTGAAGACATTGACAGTATACTCATATACATAAAATAAACCTTTAAAAAAACAAAAAGAAACAGAAATAAACAGGACCGTAAGCCCATGTACAAAGCTGCTGTACCAGGTGTGCGTGTGTGGAAAGGACATGGGACACAAGCAGAGGCCCCGGTTTACACGCCACACACATCCTCCTGCACAGTGAAGAGTCTCAGCCGTTTGGTAGATGCTGATAAGACTTTGTGCATGCTCTACCCCAGAGTGACTGGCAGCCACATTTTACAGGTGGGGAAACTGAGGCACAGAGTGTTTAAAGGCATAGGGCTGGCTAGTGCTGGGGCCGCAACTGTTACAAAAGAAAAACTCAGCGAAGGCTTCTAGCAAAAGACAGAGGGTTAGATGGCAAGGAAAGGGCTCGGGACCTCGTGCCGGGCTGGGCTTACCTGTCAGGGAACTTTCGTTGACCACACACTCGCCAGCCACCAGAGCGGCATCACACGGCATCACTCCACCCTGGGGCAGCACCAGGCAGTCTCCGGGCACCAGCTCACTGGAGTCCACCCACTCTTCCTCTGTGGTCACATGAGGTTCAGTGAGGTCAGCCACACCGCTGCTCCCAACTCCCAGCCACCCCCCACCCCCACCCCACCCCCGCCTGCTCCTCACCTCCTCCGGGTCGGCACACCTGCACCCGCATGGACAGCTTGACCATGTCCCTCAGGGTCAAGCTTTGCTGTGGGACAGAGGGACGAGAAGAGCTGAGTGGGTGGCAGCCCCTTGGGGACACCCTATCCAGCCCTGCCAGGCCATTCGCCCTCACCTTTCTGGTCTTGTACAGAGCCAGACAGATGGAGATGGCTGAGATGAGGAAGATGCAGAGAGCATACCAGTAGTAGTGGTCGGCCAGCCACAGTGCGATGCTGAAGGCTTGGAACCCGTAGTAGGGGTTCAGGGCCTGGAGAGGGGGCAAGGGGCAGCATTGACAGCATCCCTGGGCTGCCTGGATACCAGAGACAGAGCAAAGCCAAGCCAGCGCCTGCCTAGGCCACTCCCATTTTCTACCTGACATCCCCCCAAGCTGCAGCTAGGAAGACACAGGCATCTGTTCCCAAACCTCTGCCACACTTTCTAAGTGTCACATGATGGTGAGGGCAGTTCCATATGCTGGAGCCACCACCGAGGCTGAAGACTGGGCACAGGAGGGTTAAGTCACTCGCCTAAAACCACACAGCGCCAGAGAGTCAGGCTGTGGTTTGCAGAAGGCTGGGGCTGTGATTTCCAAGTAGAAGTGGTTCCTGTGACTATGTGTGACCTTAGCAGGTACCTTGTTCTGCCCTGAGGCATGGGTTAACAGACTGTATAATCCTCATCCTTATTCACGGGGCTGACAGCCAGCTGGAAGCAACTGCACCAAGCAGACTGGGCCCTGAGGCAGGGCCAGCTCTAAGGCAGGCCTCCTCCCCAAGGCTGTGCGGGCGGGACTAGACAGGTCGGCCTTGGCACCGTTGCAGGCTTGGTCCAAGCTCTGCATGGATCCCCCTCATCCTCAACCTGGTCTCTTAGGCTGCGGAGGACACTGATCCCTACTTGGACAAGCTGCTTCAGGCGTCCCCAGAGTGTGTTACCTCATCCGCCAGCAGCTGCAGGTAGGACTTGACAGGAATACCAATCACGTTGGGGCCGTAAATGGTCTTCCTGTAAGAAGGGAGGCCGCTGAGCTGTCCCAAGGTGCCACAGACCCACCCCACTTTCCATCAGGGAAGCCACAGTCCCGAGAAGGCACCAATGGGAAGATGGGAGCGAGGGAGGGAAGGGCAGGGTGGGAGCCCAGGGCCGGGGCAGCAAATACCTCGTAGCTTGGTCCTGGAGGCAGAGGCCGGAGCTGGAACGGTGGATGTCATCACAGGTACGACCGTGGTCCAGCAGGCTGAGGTGGAGAGGGGACACTGTTTGGGTGACGGGGCTTGAGCGCCACACCCCATCCTCAACAGGCTGAGAACGTGGGGCTCCAGGGCTGTCAGGCCCCCCTCGATCAAACTAAACCCTGAAGAGAGAACTCGGCTTCTCCATTCCTGTGATCGGGCCACAAACCACCTCACTAAGGGATGACGGCAGTGGGGGATGGGTGCTTGCGCTATGGTCAGTGACAAAACATCATTTACACCAATGATACCTTAGGCAAGGCAGTTAACCTTGTGGTGCCTCTGTTTTCTCAACTGCAAAATGGGTGCAGCATACACACCCACCCCATCAGGCTGTGGGTCACTGAGGTCAAGTCAACACTAAGTGACAAGCTTTGTTCCTGTCACTACCTTGCAGCAAAGGCTGGTGGAGCGCCTCTTCCCCTGAAAACACCCCAATTTACCAGAAGACTGTCCCAGTTGGGTGAGCATAAGGTGTATGAGAGGCAGAAAGAGCCACATGTGCCTGAACCCACCTCCCCAGGAACAGCCCACCACCCCTCACGGGTGGAGCAGAGGGATCATGTCTGTCACCCCTGAGGTACATGTTCCATCCTGGCATTCTTGGTAGTAACAAGGCCTGGCACCTTCCACTGCCACCTCCCGTTGCTGTCCCGGGTCTAATGTCCCTGTCCTCTCATCTAGAATTCTGCTTCTGAGGGACTCAACTCAAGCACACCATGGGGTGTGGTACCGGGCAGGTGTACCTTAGATGACCCTATGAGGTGAGACATACCCTCACCCCTCAAATTACACAAAGCAGCAGCTCCCAGCCGAGAGACGCTTCATGAACTGCCCAAGGTTTCACGGCAGCCACAGGTAGCCTGGGTTAGCCCAGTGGCATCACTCACTGGTACCCGCCCCACCCTGCTGGAGATGGTGTGGCCATGCCTCGGGCCTTTACCTGACTTGGCAGAAGGCTTGCTGGGTTTCTATCCAGACGTAGCGTTGACCTTGGAGGACATAATAGCGCAGTACCTGCTTCTGGGTGAGAGAGGAGAGGGAGGTGGCCTGACGTGGAGCATCCGCATGCATGAGGTGGGGGAGGGAAAGGGGCCAGCATCATGGGAAAGAGAGCTTGCCAGTCAGATAGTATCACAGGCCTTTGGGACCACAGAGAGCCAGAGGGACACAGAGAACGGTGAGCCCAGTCCTCCCACACAGTGTGTGACCTGCATGCCCAGAGAAGGACAAGATCAGGTCTAGAGCCCAGCTGGCCACTCACTGCTTCTTCCTGCCTGTGGAGTTGGGAGGTGTCCTGCCATGTGCCCTCTGGTGTCACTCCCACGGCTGCCTGGCTCCGGCCATCCTCTGCCTGGGCCTGTGGGGGCAGCTCCAGGCTGGAGACGATTTGGGAGTTACTCAGCAGCTCAACGGATGGCCCAGACCTCCCATCTCCTCCTCCCCCTGGGAAGGGACACCCAGTGTCTCACCTGCCCCCGATAACAGCCTCAGTCTGCACCTGAACCGTGAAGAGCTGTCTGGAGCTACCCTGGAACACAGAGGTGTGACTTCAGCCTTTCAAAAGAGCCTCCATCCTTGCAGGACAGTCCCCTAGCCAGGTGGCCTTGGGGAAAGCCAAAGATACAGGGCTATCCATTTAGACAGCACATTATACCCAACAGTCTTTATGCATGTGACCATGGTGTCTACACACCTGTGTGCACACACAGACTCTAGGTGTCTTGCTCTATCGATCTCTGCCTTACTTCCTTGAGAGAAGGCCACTCCTTGACCCTAGAGGTAGAGGTCAGCAAGCCCCAGAGAGCCTGCTGCCCTTGCTCCCCCTCCTCAGTGCTAAGCATAGGCACTTGGGCACGCATACCCAGCTAACATGGGGCTGGAGATTCAACCTCGGGTCCTCATGCCTATGCGGCAAGCATCCTTATCCATTATTCCAGGGTTTTTGTTTTGTTTTGTTTTGTTTTGCTTTTTGTCAACTTGACACAAGCTAGAGTCATTTGAGAAGTGGGAATCAGGCTGGAGAGGTGGCTCAGCAGTTAAGAGCACTGACTGCTCTTCCAGAGGTCCTGAGTTCAATTCCCAGCAACCACATGGTGGCTCACAACCACCTGTCATGGGATCCGATGCCCTCTTCTGGTGTGTCTGAAGACAGCAACAGGGTACTCATCAAAATAAAAGTAATAAATTAGCCAGGTGTGGTGGCGCACACCTTTAATCCCAGCACTCGGGAGGCAGGGGCAGGCGGTTTCTGAGTTTGAGGCCAGCCTGGTCTACAGAGTGAGTTCCAGGACAGCCAGGGCTATACAGAGAAACCCTGTCTCGAAAAACCAAAATAAACAAACAAACAAACAAATAAATAAAAGAGAGCAAACTGAGCTGGGCACGCCATAGGGCACAGGCAGGAAGCAGGGCTCCCTAGCGGCTCCGCTTCAGTTCCTGCCTCCAGGTGCCTGATTGAGCTCTTGCCAGGATTCCTTTGAGGACAGATTGTGGTTTGGTCTTGAACTGAGATAAGCCTCCTCCTTCCCGACTTGCATTTTGGTCATGGTGTTTATCACAGCAACAGAAGCCATAACTAAAGTTCCCATTTAGAGCCATCTCCAGGTAAAGTCTTATTTATGTGGCTTTGGTTGTGAAAACTAATAAAGCATTTTCTACAGAAGTATATAAGGGAGCCCAGCGGGCTATTCCTGGCTGCCTCTGTCCACCGCTCAGACTGGGGTGCTAAGATACAAACAAGAATATAAAGTCTTGCCTCCTGCCCACCCCATGCCAAGGCCCAGTGGTGGTTGCATGGAGCACCCCAGTATCCCGTTACTCCTTCTCAGATCCCGGTAGCTTCACTCACCTCTTTGTCTTTTATTTCTATAACGAGTGTTTCGGCGTGGGCCAGGCTGCATGGCCTCTGGCGCAGGCGCACGCCCCACAAGGGCTTCCAGCGGAATAGCAGCCAAGGGATCCCGGCCAGCATCCAGACCGCGGCGTGATAGCCGATGGCCCTCCATGGACTGCCACAGTAACCGCTGAGCCTCTGGGGATGCAGGAGACAGGGCTGAAGAAGCTGGGGGCAGTCAGGGAGACTGAACAGATGTCAGGAGGATACTGGGGCAGAGTGATGCTCCGCCCACTACTACCTACCACGGATGAAACTGAGGAGCTGAGGGGATCGATTGATGTCCCTGTCGTCAGGGTCCCATAGCTGGGGGGCGTGCTGCCCATGAGCGGGCTGCTGTCTGTGAACAGGAAGGAGAAATGTCAGAGAAGGGAAGGCGCTTTTCTTTTTCAGTGCTGGGGCTGGAGCCAAAGCCCTTACGGCGTTAGACAAGACACCCCAGTGCCAGGCCACAACCCCAGGCCTTCTCTTCCTTCCACAGCTGGCAAGCCTGGTCACTCTGCCCTCAGGCCTTCTGAGCCTGTGAACTGAATGGCCTGAAGTTCTCCGGAGTGTGCTCTCTCCACAGAGCTGGAGAGAGGCACGTAACTGCCCTCCCCGCACACCTGTGTCTTGCTTCTACTGGCGCAGGGCGCTGCATTTCACCCATGTTCCCTTCTACAGTGCCACCCATGGGCAGGAGCGGGCTGTTCTCATTTAGACCTGGTGCCCAGCGCTCTATAAAGTCAAGTTCACACTGATCCTGTCAGCGCCAACCAGGCCTCTGCAGTGGATCCTTCCTCCATCCCTCCCACCTCCCCATCTGCAGGGCTGTGGTCCCAACAGAGCAGGGGTCTTCCTGGAAGTTACTACCCAGTAGGCCTGACTTTGCCCTCAAAGCTGCTGTAGTCACAGCATATGCCTTAATCTCTGGACTGCTCAGCCCCTAGAGGCCGAGCCTCCTGCACTTTCTCCAGGACCATTAAAATCCTCCTGACCAGCTGGGCGGAGCTTGTGGGTGAGAGGCAGGTGGCAGGTCTCCCATGCTTGAGGCTTGATAGCTAATCACGTGTGGGCTTCTGTTCCCAGCCCTTTTACATGGCTATCATAATAAATCTGCCAGGTGTCTCTCCATTTTAGTTTTCATTTATTTTGTGTGTAGGTGTGTTTTGTGTGTGCATGTACAGGCTCAAGTGTACACGCGCACACACACACACACACACACACACACACACACACACACACACACACAAGCATGCCAGAAGTTGAGGTTGGGAATCTTTATTCTCTTCCTTACTTCACTTGAGACAGGGTCTCTCCCTGAACTGAGAGCTCACCAGTTAGTCTACGCTGGCTAGAGAGTGTCCCCAGGATCCACCTGTCACTGTCCCCACGGTGACGGAATTTCAAGTGTGTGCCTCAGCTTTTTTATGTTGGTGCAGGAGATCCCGACTCTGGACCTCACGCTTGTGCTTTACCCACAAGCCATCTTCCCAGCCTCTCCCTCCATTTTAAAGAAAAGGGGAGGTTATTATAACTCAGCCAAGAACACACAGCAAGGAGATGGAGCTTGGGGAGGCAAGCCCAAGCAGGCTGCTCTCAGACTGGTTTTGCTTATTATTTTCATAATTAAACAATAGGTTTATTGGTCTTGTACAAAGACAAATCTAGGGTGGGAGGTGGGAGTGTACAACTTTAGTCCCAGTTCTCAGGAGGCAGAGGCACTTGATCTCTCTGAGTTCAAGACCAGCCTGGTCTACAGATCTGGTTCCAGGACAGCCAGGGCAACCCAGAGAAACCTTGTCTTGAAAAACAATAAACAGAGACAAATCTGGGTGTGGCGGTCAGAACTAATGAAAGAGCATACTCCCCATGTTCCGGAAGCCGTTCTTAACTCCTGGGATGGATACCCACTCACAGGGAACTGGGGTCAGGGTACTAAGGCCCACAGGCCAGGAAGCCGGCATCCTGGGCTTTCACACACACTACACGAAACAACCGGGAACTGATGTGCCACACCACCTGAGGCCTCTTTAAACTGGGGACCCAGAAAATAGCCAAACCAGAGCCCGGCCAGTGGGCCCTTTCCCACAGAACCACAGACCCTGCACAAGGGTGGAGCAAGTCAGGAGGAACATCATCTTGGCCCCAAGGAGTGGGCTGGCTCTCACAGAGAGGACCTGAATTCCGGACAGAAGTTCAGGAAGAAGTTTTCAGGTCCTCCACCAGCAGCAGCTTTTCCTGCTGGAGCCCCTCATCTGCCTAAGATGTCAGAGTGGGGGCTCAGTCACCTTCCAGATAGCCAGGAAACAGCACCTTGGGGTTTCAAAGGGCTGACCCAGGCTGTACAATCACCTGCTTTTTCCTCCACATAACCCTACTGAGCAGGTACCACTTCTGTCTCTATTTTATGGCTAGGAACAGGTGTGGGGAGGTACCCTGCCCAAGAGCCACAGTTAACGTCTCCGACATCAACTGCGCTCTCTGCCAAGCTGTGATTCATAAAGCAGGTGCCCCGGCCTCTCTGGACTTCCATTTTCAATCTCTAAGACAACAGTGTGTGCGGCGAGCCGGCACCCACCGATGTGGAAGAAGAAGAGTGAGTGTCAGCTGGCGCCATAGAGGGCGCCTGAGGCTGGTGCCAGCTGTGTGGCTACCCACCAGGGCGTGGTGGCTCCTCTCCTTTCTCATCACCCAGACAGAAATCTGCAGGGTTGCTGGCCTCCAGGCCTGAACAGCAGCTCCTTCCTGTAGCTTGTGGCCCTTGGGACACCAGCTAGATAGGGCTCAGGCTGATAAAGAAGTCACAGAGCCAACCCAGAGCCAATCATGTGACCCAGTTCCACCTGCCAGCAATAGGGAGGTAGCTTCTTACTGCAGTTACCAATGGAAGGGCTGAGTCTCCCACGGCTACTCTGCCAGGGGCTAGAGACTGGAAATGGGTCTGTCTTCTCCAAAGTCCTCCTGTCCCCGCTCACACCCTTGATCGTTGGTTCCTGACCTACTCACAGCAGGCCCTGAATGAATGAACTCACACACAAGCACTGTAGAACAGGGAGAGCATGGGCCAGCCCCCTTGCACCTCCCCACCCACCTCCCCACCCACCCATGTCTCTGTCTCCTTACTCTCAGTCCCTGGGGTCTAATCTGGAAAGCTCTTTCCAGTGTCCATCATGAACCCCAGTGTTTCACAAGGATGTTCACAACCAGCCTGGGGAAAGTGGCTTGCCAAAGGAGGAAGGCACATCTCAGAAAACCTCTAGAGCATCCATAAGGGCCACACCCAGGGGTGCACTGTCTGGCAGGGACACAGGCCATCTTCAAAGCACTTGGATAGACTTAGACACTGATCACCCATCAAAGGAAGGTGTCCCAGGTCTCACTGGTAAGGCAACCTCAAAAGCTGGCTTGCTCAGGCTGTGGGCTTTGGGAGATGAAAACTCTTAAGCTCTCTGAGCTCTCCCTAGTCGCAGCCCAGGCAGCCGGAGGGCCTCTCCAGCAGCAGTGGCAACAATGTAGTTCACCCCAGGTCTCCGAGGGAGGAACTGATGAAATGTTCTCTTTAGAGACCGGGAAACCGGGCTGTGAAGAGTCAGGTCCTGAATCCTATGACCTCAAATGGGGAAGCTGGCTGTGATGAACAGGGCCTTTAGTTCACCCTCACTGCCTTGAGAAAAGCGGAGAGTAGGATTCTTATTTAAAATGGGGGAGGGGTGGTGGTTGCATGGTACAGTAGGCAAAGGCCCTGGCTGCACAAACCTTACGACCTGAGTTCCAAGTGGGGAATTGTGGTGGAAAAGTCCTCTGACTAACACACACAGGCTGGAGCAAAAGTGTGTATGTGTGTGTGTGAGCACACACATACACACACACACACACACACACACACACACACACGAGAAACAGAAATAAAAATGATCAAATATTTAAAATGAGAGCTAGGTTTAATGGCCCATGACTGTAATACCAGCACTGAAGACATGGAAACAGGATTAGTCCAAGGTCATCCACGACTACATATTGGATTTGAGGCCAGCCTGGGCTACATAAACAATAAAATAATAGGGGCTGGAGAGATAGCTCAGCAGTTAAGAGTACACAGTCAGCTCTCCTAGAGGATATGATTCAGCATTCACAACCTTCTGTAATCCCCCCAAAACCACACACACACACACACACACACACACACTATTAAAAATTTTTAAACAAATCTTTAAAAGATTAAATAATATAATGCAAAGATTGCAATATAGCAGCCGGGCATGGTGGCACACGCCTTTAATCCCAGCCCTTGGGAGGCAGAGGCAGGCGGATTTCTGAGTTCAAGGCCAGCCTGGTCTACAGAGTGAGTTCCAGGACAGCCAGGGCCATACAGAGAAACCCTGTCTCCAACAAACAAACAAACAAACAAACGATTGCAATATAGCTCCAGTAGAGGAAAAGGTCCAGGTCTGACACCCTTCTCAGGGCTCTGCCAGAAACCCAAACCCAAAGCCCAAGAAAAGGCAGGCCAAGAATGAAAGACCAACATACAGACACACATGGCAGAGACAAGGCTTGAGCCCAGTTCGCAGCCCTGGGGCAGCTACACCAGCACCTTAGAGCAGTGGGGCGGGAGTCAAAGCCATTTGGGAACCTCTCATTTCCTGCGGAAGACCCAGCTTCCTGCTGCTAATCTTTAAGTGGCCCAGGGCACCAGCATCTACTTCTGGTGGCTCCCCCATGGCCATGAGCTCCTGGCTTCCTCAAGCTTGGGAGGGGTGTGCGCCTAGGAGGTCTTTATGTAGATTCTAGACGCTATGCTAGACGCTAGAGACTTTGCTCAAGTGCAAAGCCAGGGGTTTGATGCATAAGGGGGCAGACGTTGTTCTTATCACAAGTTGAATTGTCGCCAGCCCCCTATTCTTTTCCCTCCTTCACCTAAGACACTGTCGGATGGAAGCTGGGGACTGGGCTAGACAGAGAC
Organism: Mus minutoides; assembly: GCA_902729485.2. Classification (NCBI taxonomy): domain Eukaryota; kingdom Metazoa; phylum Chordata; class Mammalia; order Rodentia; family Muridae; genus Mus; species Mus minutoides. The sequence goes on along the minus strand of LR749784.1, from coordinate 1,007,678 downwards.
ATGCTAGCACCGGGAGGTTAGCAGGCCATCTGCATCTGATGGGATTTTGGTTTCAGCCTAAGACACTCATCCTGGCATGGGGGGCATGCAGGATGTGGTCCTTGGATGTGGCCACTGGCAAGCTTTCTGTGTGGGTCAGGAGCGCATCTTTGCCTCGGGTCTCCCATGCAGGCCCGGCAGAGAGCTGGCTTCCCTAACCCTGTTCATGTAGCACATATGGGTGCTGCTCAGAGGCCCCACGGCGGTGCACCGTGTCCATCACTGGGACCTGTCACTCAGGGTCGAATGCATTCAGAGGGAATAGGGAAGGCAAGAACCCCCGGCCCTAGGGTGTGCGCAGCGGCATCCTAAATCTGTCTCTGGGGGCCTGGGGACGAGACCCGAAGGGAGGGCCGGGCCGCCGCTCACCTGCGCTCATTTCGGCTCCTCGCGCTCATCGCCGGCCGCTGTGGCCCGCGGCCTGGGCTCGGCGTGCGAGGCCCCGGGGCACGGTCGGGGGGCGCAGGCTGCGGCGATCCGCGGAGGGGCCGGGCTGGGCGGCACCTGCACGACGCGACGGCGACTGGAACGGTGCCGCAGTCAGTCTGCGGCCGTCAAGCCCTGCCCCTCCGCGGCGCCTACGTCTGCCGCTGCCGCGCGGGCTGCCGGGACTTGTAGTTCCCAGTCGGGCCTCTGTTCGGAGCTCGCTGAGATCTTGATGCTGGGGGCAGCGTGGGTGGAGGCGAGAGTTGGGGGATGGGGAGAAGGGGGAAGAGATGGGAAACAGGAGAGTGTGGATGGGACAGTCTCCAGACAAAACAGACGGAAAAGAACAGGCTGCGAGACAGGTAGATAGATATACAGGCAGACAGAGGGCGATGCTGGGAAGACACAAGTGGGACGGCTCCTAGACAGAAGGGGGGTGGGAGGGAGGGACCAGGCAGACAACAAAGAGGTAGAGAGGTGACAGACAAGCAAACAGAAGGGAACGCTGGGACACCCCATTGGAACAGCCTCCGTATAGAACAACCATAATACAGGAAACAGGCAGACAGACAAACATCAAATAGGCAGGCAGAGTGGGAGGGAGAGTTTGGGAGACACAGGTGGGACAGTCTCCAAACAGAACAGACAAACCAATATGCTGGGAGACAGGACAGACAAAAAGACAGGCAGGCAGATAGGCTGCTGGCAGACAAACAGGGGTGCCATGCTAGGGATCACAGGTGGAAGAGAGTCCTGAGACAGAGCAGATGAATGGGAGGGAGATGGGACAGGCAGAAGGTAAGATTAGACAGAGGAGAAAGTGCCCTGTCCGCGAACACAGCCTCAGGTGCACATCTCGGCAGTGTGCCTTATGCATGCAGGTTCAAGCCTGCCACAGTCTCTTCCAGGCTGTCTGACTGTGGGTGTATAAGTTAACCTCCCTGGGTCTCCTTTCCTTTTCTTTAAAACAAAACAAAACAAAACAGCACTATTAATTCTAATTGTGTGTGTGGTGGTTGTGGTGGTGGGGGCATGTATACACAACAGCACTTCAGAAAACAATTTTTAGGAGTCAGTCATCTTCTTTCTGTGGGCGCTTGGGAATTGAACTCAAGTCCTCAGGCTTGGCAGCAAACGCCTTTACCCCCTGAGCCATGTCACTGGGTTTGGACCTCTTTTTTCTTTCTTTTTTTTTTTTTCCTTTTTTAAAAATTTTATTTCTTTTCATTTCACATGCATTGGTGTTTGACTGCATGCATGTCTGTGTGAGGGTGTCAGATCCTCTGGAACTGGAGTTACAGACAATTGTGAGCCACCATGTGGGTGCTGGGAATTGAACCCAGGACCTTTGGAAGAGCAGCCAGTGCTCTTATCCACTGAGCCATCTCCCCAGCCCCTGGACCTCTTTTTCTGACCTGTACAATGACAGCAGTGATGACAGCAGTGATGGCTTGTTGCACGTGCTGCATGGGGACACTCAGCTAAAGCCTGATACTACTGGGTAGATATCAGGAGAGGAAGGTCACACTCACCATAGACTCCCATGGTCAGATACGGCCAGAAAGGTGCTCCATACAGGTTGGCTATGATGACTCGCAAGAGGCTTAAGGGAGGTAGGACCCAGTCCAGAAACCCGGAAGCATGGCCTGCATGCACCCGTGCACAGGTGAGACAAATAAAGATCCCAAAAAGCCTAGGATACTTGTCTACAGCATTCACTACACTGTCCCATGGTGACCAACACAGCCAGGGTGTCCCCCCAGCCCCAGGGTCAATGACCTCTGAACTGAGGCAGACGTTGTATGAGAGACCTGGAGTAAGCCAGGGAAAGTTGCGGCCAGAATAGTCCTGGGCCCACCCCTTCAGCATCACAGTATCCCTGTGAACTCAAAGAGAGTCAGGCTGAGTTCCAGGAGCTGGACCATCAGGCCCTGTCCAGCAGGGACTACTGGAAAGAGACACAAGGGCACGCAAGCAAAACAACAGACTGCAGAAAGTCAGGAATCGGAACTGTGCAGAACTATGATGGGAGAAGGGCCTCCCTTTATTGGAGTGGGACAGTGGGACGCCTTGACAGCGCAACCTCCGGGAACCATTGGCCATGTGCATAGGATTTGTTGAGGAGGTATGTGGATGTGGAAATGTGAGGCTCAGACATGCTCAGAGGTTTGGCTTCAGCAGCTGGAGAACAGTAGAACCATTTACTACTGAGCCAGGGCAGCAGCTGGTGGAGCAGGTTGGAGGGGCATTCCTATTGGCCATGTGTGGCGTGGGAATGGCTTCACTAGGTCATTAGCAGATGATATTGTTAGAAGGGACCAGTTGTCTCTCCCCCTCTCCACTCCCACATCAGTGCCTAGTGGGTGACCTCCTAGGAAACCCAGATGCCTTGGTAGCCTGGAGGCTGGTAGTTTAGGTCTGGACCTGACTGACACAGATCCCCCCAGAAGGGCAGTGTAATAAATAAAGTGGCTGGTCTGGGGCCTGAGAAGGTCCTGGAGCATCAGTTCCTGTCCAGCGATGAGAACACTTTTTATTTGTTGGGACAAGGACTAGCTATGTAGCCTTGACTAGCCTTGGACCCCTAGAGATCTTCCTGCCTCTGTCCCCCAGGGGCTGGGGTAAAGGTCACTTTTCCTCTCTTGGCCTCTCCTCTCTGTAATAAAATGCAAGCCACTGTTGAGTTGGTAGGTGCGTGGCAGAGCCCAGACACATTCACCAGACCCTTAAGCTGGGTCTGAAGCCTTGAAGGGGGGCTGGAGAGATGGCTCAGTGGTTAAGAGCACTGTACTGCTCTTCCAAAGGTCCTGAGTTCAAATCCCAGCAACCACATGGTGGCTTACAACCATCCATAATGAGATCTGATGCCCTCTTCTGGTGTGTCTGAAAACAGCTACAGTGTAATTACATATAATAATAAATAATAAGAAGGTTCAAAGGGATGTGGGATGTTACTTGCTACATTATCGGTGCCATGAAAAGTCATTCACTACAGGGACTCCATCCCAAGCTCTCCAGGGAAAAGCCGAGCTGTCAGCAGCTCAGCAGCCCAGCTCTTCTCCTTGATGGGACGAGTGCCAGGAAAAGGGTTTTCCTAAACCACAGAGGCTGGGAAAGGCCCCACCCACCTGCCACAGGCACCTGTAGGGGAAGTGGCTCTCACCGTGTGGCCCCACAGGCGGTCTGTGGGCAGGGCTCTCCTCCCAGATAACCACAGCTGAAGTCTGCAGTCACAAGGGCCAGGCCTGGTTCAACAGCTTCCCTCTGGGGCTACTGCTCTTCTGGGGCTTTCGTGGGGGATGTCCCGTGCCTGGCTCACACTGCAGGAGGCTGAGCAGACATTGACGCTGGCAGTTTACCCCAGAGCACAGCCTTACTTCTCCATTTCTTTAGTTTCGATGAAGTTTTGCAGCAACGCAGTGTTTTCTCAGCTAGTGACATCCCCCGAGTAAGACCTCAGCTGCCTAAACACACAGAAAAGTGGCCTTTCTGCAGCTGATCTTATAGGGAATCACCTGGAGGGAAATTGAACAAAGGAATCCCTGATACCCTCAGCAGCCAGAGAAGGGGCAATCTTAGATAGCTGCCAGGAATTTGAAGCCAGGCCATGGTGCCTCACGTCCAGTAATTCTAGCTTAGGAGGTTGAGGCAGGAGGATTGGGTCCAGCCTGGGTGACATAGTAAGATTCTGCTGCAAAAATCCTAGCTTAGTTGGTATGGTGGAACATGCCTGGCACCTGAGAGACAGAGGCAAGAGGATCAGAGTTTAGGGTCATTCTTGGTTATGTAAGTGAATCTGAGGCCAGCTTGGGATATATGTTGGCATTTCGTCTAGGCTCTGCCCCACAGTTACCTGGCAACGGCAGGTGTGCCTGACTCACTATACAAGGGGCTGCCTGCCCCCTCCTCTCTCTCTCTGCTCTCTTTCTCTTTCCTCTTGCTCCTCCCTTACCCTCTTCCCACACCCCTCCCTGCCTCTCTCTGGGTGCTCATGTCCAGCCTCTCCTCTTCCTCCTTCTTCTTCCTCTCCCCCTCCCCCCTGCCTTTCTCTGCCTCTACTCCCTCACTCCCCACCCTATTCCCTAAATAAACTCTATTCATACTATACACTATACCCTGACATGTGGCTGGTACCTGGGGGGTCAGGCACGGGGAGGAAGAGATGCCTCAGTATAGGCCTGCAGCGGCACCCCCTTCCCCACACCATACAGCACCTCCACCAAACATATCCCTGGCTTTTCTCTTTTTCTAAAACACAACAATATTTGAGTCTTTGCCTCAAACAAAATAAAAGACAAAAGTCTGAGGTGATGGATCCCAGGAATCTGGCTGACTGTCCATCACAGACTGTAAGAATTTAGAAGGCTTTGGCTGAGTTCACAGGGCTCCATAGCTGGATCTTTCAGACATGTCAGCTACATGGAGTTTATGGTGTATCTGCACTGCCACAAAGCATGGTGCCTCAGGGTTTACTCTTCGATGCCATCACATTCAGAATAACACTCATTCTCATTTTACAGGTAGCAAAAGAGAGGCACAGATAGCTAACAACTGCCCAAAGATCAGGTGAGAAGAGCTGGGTGGTGTAGTCCCAGAGAGACATGAAGCCTGCCACGGCCTTGCTTTGTAAACTCTATAGATGCGCACACACACACAAGCCAAAATCCAGCTCAGGACTTTTTATTAGAAAAGTCTTTGTGGCTGCACATAATCTCAACACTTGGAAAACTGAGACGGGGATTGTGAGTTTAAGGCCAGCTACAGCTCTGAGGTACAGAGCCAGACTCATCTCAAAATATCAAAGAGAGAAGGAATTGGAAAGATGGCTCAGCAGTTGCGGCACTTGCAGACTAGAGCTTGGTTCCCAGCCCCGACACTGGACTGCACACAACCTCTTGGACGGCAGCTCCAGGGGCTCTGGCTCCCTCTCTGGCCTCCCCGGCTACTGTGCATGGGCGTGCAGACACAAACACACTTTGCTGGCTAGGCTAAGTTAACTTGACACAGAGTGGTGTCATCTGAAAGGAGGGAGCTTCAAGTGAGAAAATGCCCCCACTAAGATCCAGCACTTGGGTATTTCCTTAATTAGTGATTGATGGGGAGGACCCAAGCCGCTGTGGGTGGTTCTGTCCCTGAGCTGGTGGTTCTGGATTCTATAAATAAGCAGGCTGAGCAAGCCATAGAGAGCCAGGTATAGCAGCATCCCTCCATGGCCTCTGCATCAGCTTCTGCCTCTAGGTTCCCTGACCTGTGTGAGTTCCTGTCCTGATGTCCTTCAATGATGAACAGCAATATGGAAGTTTAAGCCAAGTAAACCTTTTCCTCTCCAGTTTGCCTTTTGGTCATGGTGGTTCATTGCAGCAATAAAAACCCTAAGACACATTTTAAAAGAATACCAGAGAAAAGCCTTGCTTGGCATGGTGGAGTATGCTGGGGAGGCAAATGCAGGAAGCTACAGAGTGGGTTCCAGGTCAACTTGAACTGCAAAGCCCAAGGTCCTGTCTCAAACCACAACTAGCAACAGCAGCTCCCCCGCCCCCACCAGATCAAAGCCTTTGTGACTGATGAGACGTAACATTCCCCCTGCCATCCCTGAGTCCAGTGGCCAATAAAACAATATTTATTTACTCAAGAACCATTACGTTTAGCCACGTCACGCTTCAAATGCAGCTCTTAGCAGCAGCTCATTCTTATGTGCCACTTAGCTAGACATGAGAACAACCCACCTTGCCCTCCAGATCCAGGTACCAGAAGCAAAGTCTACTTACCCCTCAAGATAAGGAGTGTGACTTTCCCAGGTCTGACAGGGTCATTAGAATTAAACTGATCTCTGTCCACAGACAGGGCCAGGGGGTTTACCCTGCCACCTCTCAAGTGCTGGTCTTGGGATGGCCCCACATTTCAGTTGTCACTTGGGGTTATGTGTCACTAAGTGTTAATCCAGGAGTTGGGGGCTCAGATGCTGGGAGGGCAAACTCCCCTAATTTTTTTTTTTTTGTTAGCGCTAGGGATCACATCATCCTTAGCACATGCTCTAGGTGTCTGAGAATCCAGTAGTGATACACTTGCCTAGCTACAGATATGCACTCCAAACCTTTATTTGCATTTTGGGTCAGTATCTCACCCAGGCTAGACCTCAGGATCCCCCTGGCTCTTCCTCCTACAAGCAGGGCTCAAACCCGGTAGATTTTGTCTCATCAGTGGAAAAGCCTAGTGCTGCTACACTCCATGAGTAACCGTGCTAAGGGGCCGAGCAGGGTTCCTGAGGAGTGTGGTAGTCAGTTTTGGAGTTAAACACTCTTCTCTGTCTCTGTTGGATCATTTCAAAGTTACTGTTTGGGCTGGAGAGATGGCTCAGCGGTTAAGAGCACTGGCTGCTCTTTCAGAGGTCCTGAGTTCAATTCCCAGCAACCACATGGTGGCTCACAACCATCTGTGATGGGATCTGATGCCCTCTTCTGGTGTGTGTGAAGACAGATACAGTATGCTAATAAATAAAATAAATCTTTTTTTTTTTTTTTTTTCTCGAGACAGGGTTTCTCTGTGTAGCCCTGGCTGTCCTGGAACTCACTCTGTAGACTAGGCTGGCCTCGAATTCAGAAATCCGCCTGCCTCTGCCTCCCGAGTGCTGGGATTAAAGGCGTGCACCACGACGCCAGGCTAAAATAATTAAATCTTAAAAAAAAAAAAAAAAAAAGCCGGGCGGTGGTGGCGCACGCCTTTAATCTCAGCACTCGGGAGGCAGAGGCAGGCGGATTTCTGAGTTCGAGGCCAGCCTGGTCTACAAAGTGAGTTCCAGGACAGCCAGGGCTATACAGAGAAACCCTGTCTCGAAAAACCAAAAAAAAAAAAAAAAAGATTCAAAGTTACTGTTCTTGTAGAGTGTGACCAGGACAGAGCGATGGAAGTGGCCGCCTGGCAAACACCAGGTGATCACTGACTGGGTCAGGCCTGGCTGTTTCCTTTCTGGTTTAGTCAGGTCAGGGAACATCTGGTTGGTGTGCAGAACTTTGACAGGAGCAACCCCATTTTGACCTCTAGACGGGTCTGTCAGTGTAGAAAGTTAAGTCAAACAAGAGTGGCTGGCGCCCATGCATTTTAATGCTGGAACAGTTAAATCTTTTACTCAGTGGCTGCGAATGCAGGAATGGAGGGTAATACCACACACTCCTGTCACCTACACACTGGGTGGTATCCACTACCACCACCTAACACGCCTGCCTTAAAGGGAATTTTAGGTTGGTCAAACATTCAGGAAACAAATGCAGAATGCAGGATAGGAGGCCTTTTTTTTGTTCTTATTTTCTTTATTTCACTATGTAGCTCAGGCTGGCCTGGAACTTGCTATGTAGCCTAGGCTGGCCTCAACTCCTGCCTCAGCTGGTATGCTTCCCATTGTGTGCTGCTGGCCTAGCATTACCCATGTGGTTTGAAGGGGGCCAGGGCAGGCAGCTGTGGTGGGGGACGCAGCTTTGCCTTGCGAGGCCTCAAGAGGTTATCTGTGGAGCCTCTCAGCTTGTGTGCTCACGGTCACCGTGTGTGCTGGAATGAATCTCAGACCTTGATCCATGGCGTGGAGAGGCTGACCTGTATGTAGTCCTGAAGACTGCAAACAGCTTTTGCTCATGGCTGCTAGCTAATACTGTGGAGACCGAGACTACGCGGGACTGCGTGGCAGGTGAGGAGGTTACAAATCCTGTCTCACAGAAGGGCAGGGTGCGTGTGATGCTGGGGACATGCTCCTGCCCTGGTTGTGTGCAATCCTCAGGTCTGGAGCTCTGTCCACCTCTTCAAGGACAAAAATTTCCTGGTGCCTTCACAGTCCTGGACAGCAAGGACTCGGTTCCAACTGTCTTTGGTAATAATGGAGAGTAACGCGCACTTAACTTGAATGTTTATTGCATATGCTGTACTTGGGAGACTCACTCCAGAGCCGGCAGGCACACCCAGCACCGACGGGGTTAAGCCAGTGCCCGCTTCTCCTTGTAGGTCGCCATCATCTTCTTGATTTCGGCAATTGCTTTCCCTGGATTCAGACCCTGGAGGGAAGGGAGAGCTTCAGTCCCAGGCGTGGTGGGAGGGAACAGAGACAGCGAAGCCCCTTGCCAGGAGGGTGGTGTGCAGACCCAGCCCAGGCCTGTCCCACACTGACCCCTGGCAGGAAGCCCCTGACTGCTCAGGGCACTCAGGGTGGAGCTTCCTCTAGGACCACAGGCCAAGGTCAGGATTCACTGGACACTTGCCGTTACTGCTGTCAGTAAATCAAAGATGGCAGAGACTACATACTCTCAAAAGCACTGTAAGAAACAGCCCTGGGACTGCTTCTTACCTTGCGTTTGACTGGCTAACACCAGTGGCCCCAGCTGCAGGCCTGCAGCTTGTTTGCAGGACCGATAAGCATCTAGTTAGGGCCAGCCTTGCAAAAGCAGGGAGGGAAACAGCAGGTGCCAGGCAGGACTGACTTATCTGAGGTTGGGGGAGGGAGGGCTTTTCATTTTAGAAGAGTAACTCAGAAACTAAAGTATTAAAGAGAAAATGACCCAAGACAGGACAGGCTCTTCACATACCAACACAGAGCCACTGATCTCCAAGGTACACAAGGTGAAAAGGCACAGAGGGGTGTGGCATGGGAAAGGCGGGGTGGACACAGTACACCCGTGTGCTGCTCGGCTGCCTTCACAGGGCAGAGCCACACTCTCCCGCGCAGCCCTAGCCTGCCCTGATGCTGGAGGCTGGGCCCTTTGAGAAAAGTCTCCAAGACATGCTGGAAGTCTCTTTACGCTGCTAAGTGGCTATCCTACAGCTTCTTATCTTGTTGCCCAGTCCCTGACTGAAGGGCAGTCAGGGTCACCCCTCATAGTTCTTGACCAAGGCTGACACGTCCACAGCTGGCACCAGATGGCCCAAGAGTTCTCTCTCAGGAGTGCGAGCTGGGCTGTGGTGGTGCACTGTAGCAGTTTTCCCCCAATTAATTAAATGGACGCCTTTAGTCACAGTGCTTAGGGGGCAGAGGCAGGCTCAATTCAAGGCCAGACTGGTCTACAGAGTGACTTCCGGGACAGCAATGCCTATGGAGAGACATTCTGTCTCAAACAGGACAATACGGCAACAAAAGAAATGAGGAGAGGGTGGGGACCGGGGAGGCCGATGGCCTGAGTCCACCGTAGCTATGCAGAGCAGATGCCTGCCTGCCACACTGGCTGAAGCACATCAGTAGCCAGAGCTGTGACACTGCCTCCCACAGCGTTGGGTCCTGGAGACATCTTGCCACTTCCATCTCTGTGGACCCTCAGGTAAGGCCTGCCCCTCTCGGGACCTGGTGGAGTCTGTGACTGAGCGAGCCATTCCAAGCCCCAACTGAAACATCAGGCATCCATCTCAAGTGGTCCGGCCACTCCTGCCATACCTTGGGGCATGTCTGTGTGCAGTTCATGATGGTGTGGCAGCGGTAGACAGAGAAGGGGTCCTGCAGCTTGGCCAGTCGCTCTTCTGTGAAGTCGTCTCTGGAGTCGATCATCCATCGATAGGCCTGGGAAAGCAGGGCGTGTCAGCTGAGCCAGGGGCCGGCCTGGGCAGAAGCCTGCCATGGCTCTGGAGTTCTTGCCTTGTGGGAAGGCTCCTAGCTCTTTCCTAATCCCAGGTGTCCATGAGCCTTTGATCTGCCCTGTGCTTGGCACCTTGGTGCTTAATGATGAGGTACTTACTGGGCGCCAGCTCCTTTCATGTCCCTCCAGGTTCTAATTAGGGAAGGTGGGCTGTGTGTGCAAATGCCTTTCCCTCCTTACAGCCTGTGCTAGGACCTGCCACTAACTAAAAAGATGCTGTGAGACAGGGTCTCACTGGACAGCCCTAGCTGGCCTGGAATGCAGAGGTCTGCCTCCCTCTGACTCCCGAGTGCTGAAGTGACAGGGACATACTGCCATGCCTGGCTTGTCATTTTAAGGCTAGGTCTGCAGCAGCGCCTGGCTTGAACTCATAATCTTCCCTACTTGGGGAGGAGGGGGTGGAGGGAGGTTAATGAGCTAGGATACCGTCATAGACAGTTTGTCTACTTTCTGTCAATCAGCACATGTCCCGAGAGCAGCAAACTCACAATGGTTTACCACAGGGCCCTGGACTGGCCCCAGCTGTGTTACTGAGACCTGTGTGGTTGTCCACAACTCAGATGCTGGGAAACAAGCACCGTGTGAGCGCACCTGCCTGCACATGGCAAGGTCCACACCACTGTACAGTCACATAGCCAGTGACTTCCTTTTTACTGGAAAGTTAGAAACATCAAGTTATCTTGAGTTGCCTAACACTGTCTGAAAAGCACTGACCACAGATCTGAAAAGCAGCTTCCTGGGAATGGACACTTTTTTATGCCCTGAGCTATACACTGTGACAGGGTGTTTCTTTTAAGCAGTCCCCAGCCCAGCCTCTGAGGCTTCTCCCATCCACAAAGGGATCCAGCTCACACTGGGTCCCTTCCTTTGGGGTGACCCTCCCCACTACAAAGGCATAGCAAGGTGAAGCTTCAGATTGGGCTACAGAAGCCCAATGAACTGGTCTCCCCAGTGCCTGCATGGCACTGGACAGCACCCTTCTGCAGGTAGCAGCTGCCTCTAGCAGGCCACCATCCTCTAGGACCTCTGGCTGTTTGAGGAGGGGAGTGCCGTACCTGCATGAGAACTGCAGGCCCCAGGTACTTGTCTCCATTCCACCAGTAGCTGGGACAGCTGGTGCTGCAGCAGGCACAGAGGATACACTCATACAGCCCATCCTGTGAGGAGAGAAAAGAGCTCAGAGACCAGGTGCCAGCGCAACGGCAGAGGGCCAGCCTACCTGTGTGCTTTCTTGGTGAAATGCCAAGGGTGGTTTGTGGCAGTGTAATAGATTCATTAAAAAAAAAAAAATCTTGTAATGCAAGAGAAACCTCTTCTGGACCAGAGACCAGGGCTTTAAGTCCAACAACAACACATGTAGATTGAAGAATCACTGACCACCCCCACGGACCTAAGAGCCATGAACGAGGAGCTCCCAGCCAGGATGCAGGCTGCAGGGAGGGCCACTGAAGCTCTCTGGTAGTCTGTCCAGTGTCTGTCGAGCTGGGCAGTCCTCAAGCTTCCCTTGGGGCCTCAGGAGCACCCTAAGCTGCCCTCCATGTCTCACACACTAACCCTTGAACTCCAGGGAGGAAGGAGGGGTCAACTTGGTTCCTCAAGTCCTCTCTGTGCCAAATAAGTTGGGACTTCCTGATTCTGGCAACAAGCAGCCACCCAGAGGGATGGCCAGGGGCAGCCGACAGAGACAGGACAGCCAACACTGCAGCTGAAGACCTGCTGTAGGCAGACTGCTGACTGCTGACTGCCTTGACTGGATTTGTGGTAAGAGGTCAGCCATACTGTCATTATGCAACAGGAGCAGGATGGCTTCATAGCACATGTGGCAAAAACCTGATGTAGCACAAGTGGGTCAACAGCAACTCAGACTGTGCGAGTCTGAGATTTCACCCTCAGCCATTCATTGTGCATGCCTGTGAGCACACACACACTCACACACACACACACACAGCAAACTCAGACTGTGCGAGTCTGAGATTTCACCCTAGGCTATCCATTGTGCATGCCTGTGAGCACACACACACTCACACACTCACACACACACACACACAGAAATGGAAAAAAATTAAAAGTAGTTCATACTATATTCAATGATTTGTTACATGTAACATTAAGAGACCAAACAAGTGCTACACAAATGTCTGTTACTTATGGCCATGTTTCATGTGGGTTGGTGATAGAGTTCTGGGCCTGTGCAAGCCAGGCAAGGCCTCTACCGCTGAGTTACAGCTCTGGCTTCATGTTGGTATGTATAGAAGTGTGTGTGCGTATTTGTTTTTGATACTCTGTAGCCTGGGCTGGCCTGGAACTTACTATGTCGTTCAGGCTGGCCTTGAACTCATGAGAATCCTTCTGGCTCAGACTCCAAGTGCTAGAATTACAGGCATGAATCACTATGCCTGGTTCCCATGTAGGTATTTATATGAGGAAACCTTTATTATCGGGAATCCAGAGGCCTTCACTTCCTAATAAAGCCACCTCAAGGCGAGGCTCCCTTGCTGTGCCCAGTGTGGGTTGGAGTGTGTAAGACTGGGAAGTAGAAATGGCAAAGAGCAGTGATGCCCTCGTGAAAACACTCACTGGCCTTGGAACTTCACTGACCGACCATTCCCGTGAGGATGGACCAGCACGCTTTCTGTGACTTTAAAGATAAGAGATCCATTAAGCCGGGCAGTGGTGGCGCACGCCTTTGACCCCAGCACTTGGGAGGCAGAGGCAGGTGGATTTCTGAGTTCAAGGCTAGCCTGGTTTACAGAGTGAGTTCCAGGACAGCCAGGGATACACAGAGAAACCCTGTCTCAGAAAACAAAAACAAAACAAAACAAAACAAAAAGAGATCCATTAAGCACTCATGCACTGACACTGGCAAAATTTGCAGGGCCAGAGGCTAGGGCCAGAAGGCTCGGCCCACTGAGTCGGTGTGCTTGCCCGTCAGAGAGAACTTCTCGGGAAGGAACAGATGCTTGATGGAAAGCTGGATGCTAAATCCTCCACTCAAGGTGTTACAGCCCAGGACTGGGGACGGGCTCAGTTGGCAGAGTCTTATTGTACAGACACCCGGCTCTGAGATGGAACCCCAGCAGCGCAGATACTAGATGGGGCACGTCGGAGGGGAGGCAGTTGGGTCAGCTTGTGATATAGCCCTGCCTCAGAAGAAAAACTGTGTCCTGACTCAAGACCAGCAACTCCAGAAGGCCAGCACCAACCAGTCAGACACAGCACACTTCGAGCAGACAGCAAGGCTCTACTTCAATCTTGCCTGCTCCCACTACCACAGACAAAACCCCCAGCCTCCCGCCCTCTGCCTAAGTGGTGGTACGGAGACTTAACGGCCAGCACGTGCCATTCTCATTCTCTCTCTCTCTCTCTCTCTCTCTCTCTCTCTCTCTCTCTCTCTCTCTCTCTCTCTCTCACATGCATGCACTGGCTATTAACCTCCCCTCCCCTGAGAGAGAGCAGCTTGGTGGTGGCCATCAGACAGAGCAGGCATCTTAGATACTACTCTCTTCGGCCACACAGCAATGCCTGCCCTGAAGGCAGCACTCAGCTGTACCCGCTCCTTGGTCCACTTGGGCCTTCACAGGTAATCGCTGGCCACCTGATGGTATGGGAGGGTGTCCAACCTCGGGCCATCTGCTCTTTGTCCTTCCCTCTCCAGCACTGGGGATGGACTCAGGGTCTTGAGCACACCAGCCCCGCCCACAGCCTGGCAACTCACTCCCCCTCGGGTCAGATACTCCCCAATTTCTTTCAGAGCAGGGTGAGAGTTCTGTGTCACCCTACTGCTCCCTCCACCCTCTTACTTCCAGAAAGCACCCTGCCAACCAGGACAATAGGTTTAAGTAATGACCAGCTTCTCCCGGTCCTCGATGGACTGCAGATACTGTTGCTTGCCCTCCTGGGACTCATCCTTCTTCTTCAGATAAGGGTCAATGGATTTGTACTGTGCATAGAAGTTACTCAAATCCTGAGGGAAAGGAGAGAGAGGAGAGGGATGAGATCCTGACAGGGCCCTCGGCTACTGGCTTCATATTATCTCACATACACCATGCACTTTCCCACCATAACAGACAGAAACCAAACTCTTCAGAGGCTGTGACGAATGACAGTTCTGGAAGGGAACATGGTCAGTGTTAGCCACAGAGCTGGGAAATCTCCTCCACACCAGCTCAAGTCATGGTACCTGCAGTCTTTTCTCCTGCTGCCTCAAGTCAGGGCAGGTGCCCGAGGCAGCAGAGGGAGGGACTGAGAGGGAGGGACTAAGAAAGAGAGTCAAGCCTCCCTGCCCCCCCCCCCCCGGGATTCCACACAAATACTTTGCAGCTATGGCCAAATCCTTCCTTTCTCAGGCTGTCCCAACTCGGAAATTCTAAGTCCTATGCCCAAGCAAACCTGCCATCTGAGCCTTGGGATCTCCATGCACGTCACCTGTTATGTCACACACACCACACTGTGTGGATCTGGGAAGGGGATTCCTAATGCCTCTGTGGATACTGTGGAAACCCCTTGCCATAAACATCGGGAGTGTCTGATTGTTCCATCACGTCAGCCAAAGAAGCTGTGACCACGCAGGCCTAGCCCACTCCAACACCACGGCAGGACACCACCCCCTGCCACGATGGGAGAGCCACGTACTCACAGGGACTAGATCCTTGATCACATACATATGTGGAAGAGGGTAGATCTTGGAGACTTTGCTGAGGTCCGTGTCAATCCTGCGTGTGCACGCCAGAGTGTTGCCCCCGTTGATGTTCATGGCACAAGAGCCACAGATCCCTGGGGAGACAGCAGGTGACCTCAGGCTCCCCATCCCTTCTCTGGGCCACACTGCTCACATCAGTAGCTGTGCCAACAGAGGATGTGTCTTCTCTCCCCTCTTTCTTTCCTGCCTAGACCTCACCTTGAACCAGGAAGCTGTCCATCCTCTAAGCTACATCCTGTCCCCCGAAGGCCCAGCTAGCTTTCTGTCTTTGTTCAATCCCAGGATTCCAAGGCTATGACGGCTGAGCAGACACGGAGACTGCCTCTGCCTGCCTCTGTGCCTGACTTCTTGTTTCCAGCTCATTACATGTCCTTGCAGAATCTCCTAAGTCAGCAGGCCACCCCCTCATACTAAATCCACACAGTCACCTACCTACCTCACACAACAGCTCTGCCTGACAGACAAACTCCACAGCCACAAGAGCCTTCAGGCCTTTTAAGTTTTTTGTTTTAAGTATTATTATTAAATTATTTTGATTTTTACTTAAAATCTCTCTCTCTCTCTCTCTCTCTCTCTCTCTCTCTGTGTGTGTGTGTGTGTGTGTGTGTGTGTGTGTGTGTGTGTATGTGTGTGTGTGGTTCTGGCTGTCCTGGAATTCACTCTTGCGAGCAGGCTGGACTCAAGCTCACAGAGCTCCCTCTGCCTCCTGAGTGCTGGGATGGAAGGTGTGCATACCACTGCCTGGCTTTTCTTTTCTTTTTTTAAGGCACTGTCTCGCTCTGTAGTCCAAAACTAGATGTGGAGACTGCTCTGGCCTTAAGCCTCACACTGAGTTGGCAGAAACGCCCGTGTCCCACACTCTCCATGTTCTCAGACACAGACTAAGTGCAAAGCCTTTAGAGAAGGGCGTTGTCTTCTCAGCGGCTCAGCAGCCCACGGGCGCCTCAGCCACAAACTTCCACCTCCCGTAAACAAAGAGCTCACACTGCAGATGCCAGCTAGCCTGTCTTCGCTGGTGCTGCCAGCCTCATGGTGACTGACAGGAACCACAGGACCAGGAACCTCGAGACAAAGCTCCCCAGGGGAAATCGGAACTTGCATCACAGTTCAAACTTTGGAAGCCACATCCCACGACTAAGGTGATGTACAGCAGGGTGTGAAGACTGGACGGGTCCTGAGTGGGTGTGGGTCATGACACGGGCCTGGCAAGGCCTTCCTCCAGGTGAGGCCCTCGCTGGCTAAGCCTCCTTTGGTTTGAGGGCTTATGAGTGACTGAGCAGTGTATGGCCACAGCTGCTTCTCAGATGACTGCCGTCTGAGACCACTCCCCACAGAGCCCTGGTCTACACTAGCTGACCTCCTCCCTGTGCTGTGTCTAACAAACAACCTGAGGTTCTGGGGTGTGTAGCTGCTGCCCTCCATCAGAGCAAGCATGGCCTACCTGCTCCAAGCTTCCTTCGTGTCTGTATATCCATCCTTCCTTCGTTCCCTTCAATCACTAAGGCTGTACAGTCTCAGTAGCAAGGTCAGCTTGCAGGGTTACAGCTCTCAGGGTGCTCCCATCAGTGAGAGCCGCACCTCACTGGAGTCTGAACCAAGTCTAGGTCACCTTCTAGAAAGCCCTGCTCACCTTCTCTACATGATCTTCGGAAGGTTAAAGTAGAATCAACTTCGTTCTTGATCTTGATTAAAGCATCCAACACCATAGGTCCACACCTGAGAAAGAAAAGAACTCGGTGCTATTGCGGCCAGCATCCATCTGGCTTCACTACTGTACAGCTGTCAGGATACCTGGATGCAGGGCCCATTTAATCTCCGATCAGCACCAGATTTCTTTCCTACAGTTTTATTTTGACTTGCTTAAGGTTCAACTACTGCCCAGTTGTGTGTTTTTGTGTGTGTGTTCTCTTTTTTTCCTCTTTTTTTCCAGATACGGTTTTTCTATATAACAGCCCTGACTGTCCTAGAACTCACTCTGTACACCAAGCTGGCCTCGAATTCAAGAGCTTCGCCTGCCTCTGCCTCTTGAGTGCCGAGATTAAAGGTGTGCACCACCACCACCTTTACCCTGTGTGTATGTATAGTGCATGCCTATGTATATGCAGGTGAACATATGATGGTGGTGGTTTTGATGCTAAGGTCTTGTTCCCCAATTGGTTCTTAATCTATCAATAAAGATGCCAGGGGACAATTGCTGGGCAGAAGGAAAGAGGAGGCGGTGAGGGAGAAAAGGCCACCAGTCATGTGAGATCTATGTGGAATGGGCCTGTTTTTCAGCTGGGTTGATAGGCAGTCACCCCCAGATCTGGACCCTCCGGTGTCTGCTCCTCTCCTCTAGTGCCGTGATTTCAGGAGCAAGCAGCACTGCCTGGCTTTTCTCGTGAATGCTGTGCTCCAAACTTAGGCCCTCACGCTGGCAAAGCTCACACTTCACCATGCAGCTACTTCCTCAGTCTGCTTGTTTGTCCGTTATGCTTTTTTTGAAATGGTGACTTCCTATGTAATCCAAGCTAGCCTTGAATTTAGGAGCCTTCTGACTTGGGAGTTAAAAACAAATACTATACAATTGTAACAGGAAATATGATAAAGACAATAAAAGAGAATAAACTGGAGTAGAGATGGCTGAGCAGTTAAGAGCACATGCTGTTCTCACAGAGGACCTGGGTTCAGTTCCCAGTCCCCAAGCCGGGCAGCTCATAACTGCCTGTGACTCAGCTGTGCTAGAGCTAAAGCCTCCCTGGCCCTGCAGCACTTACACACAGGCAGGCATGCACGCACACACACAAAACTAAAATTAGGTCTTAAAACAAACCACCCCCACAGTAATAGTACAAAGTTCAGTAGTCCAGATATGACAAGGGTCCTGGTGCGGGCAGGAATCTTACACGAGTCACTGTGAGTTGTAGTTTTAAGGACTTAGCTCACTTCATCAAACTTGCTGAAGCTGAATGTCTCAGCACAGTCACTAACAATAATCTAACTTTATAAGGTCTGGAATGATATTCTCTGCTTGGTAGTAGGACTATTTATTTATTATTTATTATATGTAAATACACTGTAGCTGTCTTCAGACACACCAGAAGAGGGCATCAGATCTCATTACGGATGGTTGTGAGTCACCATGTGCTTACTGGGAATTGAACTCAGGACCTTTGGAAGAGCAGTCAGTGCTCTTAACCTCTGAGCCATCTCTCCAGCACCGGTAGTAGGATTTTTATCTTGCTGTTTTACTGTAGTGCTAGAACTAAGAGCCAAGGGCTCATGTGTGCTAAGCAAGCCTCAGCCCAGCACCCACTCTCTTTCTCTTCTTCCTTCTTTCCTTCCTTTCTTTCAAGACAAAGTCTGATGACAGCTTGAGCTGGCCTTGACTTGCTATTACACAGGCTGCTGACTTCCTAAATCCTATGGCTGAAGTCACCCCTGCTGTGCTGTGTATCCTTATTTCTGGCCTTTTCTGTTAATTTTATTATGTTTTCTTTGTCTTTTTCTCTGTTTTTCCCCCCCTTAAATACTGGGGCTTGAACCCAGGGCCTTACACAAGGCTGGCCAACTGGTACTACAGTACTATTGAGCTATGTCCTAAGCCTCGTTAATTTCACTTAAACAAGGTCTCATGCTCTGCTAGGCTGGCCTCACACCTGTATGCTCTACCTTGGGATCAGTAGCTGGGATGCCAGGTGCACGCAGTTGTGTCTGGATCTGACTTCACACTGTTTCTGTGGCACTAGAGGCCTCCTGCAGGCTAAGCACCACTCATACTGAGCTGTATATCCAACCTCCTTTTCCACCTTCTTAAGGTAAAGTCTTAGATGACTGGTTTTAAGTCCTTTCTTCTTGTGTTCCAGAGTTATCTTAAACTGACTCAGGCTCTAGAGAAGACATTAGAAAAAAAGCCCTCGGGCTGGAGAAATGGCTCAGTGGATAAGAGCCTCGACTGCTCTTCCAAAGGTCCTGAGTTCGATTCCCAGCAACCACATTGTGGCTCACAACCATCTGCAATGTGATCTGACACCCTTTTCTGGTGTGTCTGAAGACAAAACAACTACAGTGTACTCATATACATAAAATAAATAAATAAATCTTTAAAAAAAGAAAAGCAAAGCCCTCCAACCATCAGCCCCTGAGCTATGCGTTTCCTCGGCAGCCAGCAGCAGAGCATCTGCTGGCTTAGTCTCAAGGCTGTGGTTCTGCACTCATCTGCTGATTACTGCGACTCTTTTCAAGATCATTCGTTCATTCATTCATTCATTCATTCTTGTTGTTGACTGTTTTTTCTAGACAAGGTTTCTATGTGTGCCTCTGACTGTCTTGTAACTTGATTTGTAGACCAGGCGGGCCTCAAACTCTCTGAGATCCACCTGCCTCTGCCACCAGAGTCTGCCACCACTGCCTGGCTCAAAATTTCTACTGTGGTCAGAGTAAGACCTTTAGAGTGTAACCTCTGAAATGTATTGGCATTTACGTTGTGGCCCAACTTCTTGGTAAACACAGCACATGCATTTTGACACTGTTGGTGTGGAATATTCTCCACCAACCGTCACCATCTATCTCACCTACAAATACTGCTTCATCTCCTTTCTTCTCTGATAATGTGTGTGTCTGTGTGTGAGGCACCTGCAGAGGCCACAGGAGGGTATCAGATCCCCTGGAAGGGAAGTTGCAGGCTGTCGTGAACTGCCTGACATGGGTGTAGGGAGCTGAATTACATACAATCCTCTACAAGAGTAAGTGCTCTTAACTGCTGAGCCATCTCTGCAGCCCCCTTGAAAAGAATGTGTGTGTGTGACAGTCATCTCATGCTCCCTGGGGTCTCTATCATTACCAAGAGGGAACTCAGGAAAGCCTCAGGAAGGCAAGATGTTTATCTACTCTGCATAAAGTTTACCCTTGTGTTATTCAAATGCTGACTTCTCTGTCCTCATATTTTGTTCAATCCTGACATGGGGGATGGGGAAGGAGGAGGAAGGGAGAGAGGGAGGGAGGGAGGGAAGGAGGGAAGGAGGGAAAGGAAGGAGAGGGAAATTTGGATTATCCAGGAGAATGGAGATTTGAGCCATAAGGAAGGGGTCTGGAGAGATCCTGAAAACCCTCCTGGAGCCCGAAGAGCCAAGTGATTATTAATACTATGCAGGTGTCACTGGGCAGGGCTGGGAGGGAGCCGGGTTAGCATAGGCGGTCAAGGTAGATCACTTAACTGCTCAGCTATTGAGGTGTAGCTTGAAATACACTCTGGTTTCTCTGTTTGGTTATTGGGGACTAGCATAAGGTAAAGAAATACAGCTTACAGCCGGGCGTGGTGGCGCACGCCTTTAATCCCAGCACTCAGGAGGCAGAGGCAGGTGGATTTCTGAGTTCGAGGCCAGCCTGGTCTACAAAGTGAGTTCCAGGACAGCCAGGGCTATACAGAAAAACCCTGTCTCAAAAAACCAAAAAAAAAAAAAAAAAAAAAAAAAGAAATACAGCTTACATTTATATTAAAGCTAATTCTTTAACGGCTTTATATATTTTTAACAATTTTATAACTCTAGCCACATATTACTGAGGTGGGTTTCTGATGTTTTGTTTGCTTGTTTTTTGAGACAGTTTTGCTGTGCAACCCTGGCTGTTCTGGAGCTCACACAGACCAGGCTGGCCTCAAACTCACAGAAATCTGCCTGCCTCTGTCTCCCAAGTGCTGGGTTTAAAAGTGTACGCCACCGCTGCCCATCTTACTGAGTTTGAGTTGCAAAAATTTTTGTCTTCTAAGTATCTGGCAATATTTTTACTTTTTTCCTTAATAAAACAGGTAGCTAGTACTCATACAGAGTGCATGAAGCTACAGGCTCATGCCTGTAACCCCAGAATTGGGGAGGCATAGGGAGGAAGATTAGAAACACAGAGTCTTCCTCAGATACGTAATGAGTTCAAGATAAGCCTGGACTATAAAAGACTGGAGAGAGAGAAATTGAGAGACATCTAACAGACCCTAAAGACAGAAAACATCTAATTATCTAAATCCTTAAGGGAATCAGATTTTACATCTCTCAATACCTGAAAGGCATGACCCCACAGGTACCACAATCACTAGCACCACAAATAATGGCAGAAACCAGGCCTAACTGGGAGCCCCGAAAACCCTCCCACGCTCTCCTTCACCAGCACCTGGCTGGCCCAGACACTTACTTATTCAGATCCACCTCATACGTCTGCATTCGAGGTTTATCTCCAGTCTTGTCTGGGTCCCATCGGTAAATGGCAAATTTTTTGATTCTGGGAGCTGCAGCAGCAGCTGTCTGTGCTCCTCGGCAGGCCTGAAACTTCAAAAAGCCAAAAGGCAGAAAGAGAGAGAGGGAGGGAGGGAGAGAGAGAGAGAGAGAGAGAGAGAGAGAGAGAGAGAGACTGATTAAAAACTACATGACACTTCCCCACTCATTGAGCATGACAGCGGCACTACTGGGCACAAACACGCTGGTACCCAGCTTCCTTGGAAGATGCAGTTACCAACACCCAACAGATGTTAATCCCCCATGATATGGCAGCTATGGGTCTGGGGGGGCTAGTGACACCACACTTAGCTTCATTTCTGACACAGACAGAACCTTCGCTTCACAGAACCTATCTGTGGTGACCTACAGTGAGGTGGGACCTGCCTGACAATGTGCACGGAGGGTTCCTGAGGAGGTGAAGCCAGCATCCTGAGAGAGGCCTGATGAGCAGAGTGTTAGTGGGCAGGAGGAACAGCAGGAGTGAGGGTATACAGGGAAACATGTGCATCTAAGAGGCACGGTCGGCTAGGATGGAGAGGCTGCCGTGGTGGGCTTCTTTTGTCCTGATACAGGGTCTCACATGCAGTCCAGGCTGGACTTAAACTTTCCAATGTTCCTGCCTCTATCTTCTAAATGCTGAGATTTATGCCACATGACTTTAAAAAAAAAAGATTTATTTATTATTATATCTAAGTGCACTGTAGCTGTCTTCAGACACTCCAGAAGAGGGCATCAGATCTCATTATGGATGGCTGTGAGCCACCATGTGGTTGCTGGGATTTGAACTCAGGACTTTTGGAAGAGCAGTCAGTGCTCTTACCCACTGAGGCATCTCTGCAGCCCCCTATACAACTTTTAACGAAGGTGGTGATGACACTGTGTTGTGTATGTACCTGAGGTAATGACAAAGGGAGACTTATTACATGAGATCTGAAGAAACCAGTCCGAAAGCTACTTCGGCTTTTAAAACAAGATGCTATGGCCAGTGAGATGACTTGGAGGGTCAAGCGATTGCTATGGCAGCCTAAAAACTCAAGTTTCATCCTTGAGTCTTTCATCTCTTCACTTGGGAGGTGAAGGCAGGATCATGCAGGATCATGCAGTGGAGGCCAAGACCATGCATTTAAAAAGAAAGCACTCCTCCCAAACTCAGTGAAAGCTCATACTGAGAAAATCTGGTGAAGAAAACAAGACAAAGAATGTCTGAACACAAATTAAATTAGGGAACAAATAAGTTATGTTCTGTTCCACTGCATCTCAACAAAACCAAGTCTCTGCCATGTGAGTCAGACAGCCAGGGACAATGACCCTGAGATGATGGCCATGAACCCCATCCTCCTGCCTCTGCACCCCCATGCTGGGTCAGCAGGGATGGCCCACAATGCCTGGTTTATGCAGGTGCTGGGGATGATACCAGACACATCCTACGCCCTCTTCTGGACTCTCCAGGTAATTACAGACCACATGCACCTGTGTTGGGATTCTTCTCTAATGGATGCACCCGATATCAGATACAGAACAGCAGCTCACAGGAGCCTCCATGCTGCCCAGTATAGGAAGGAGAATAGGAGTAACCCCTGAGAAGCCTGGGTCCCCTCGAGGTTTTTGTCCTCTCTCCTAACGTGTATGCCTAAATCTATATTAAAACTTTTGTTGGGGCTGGTGAGATGGCTCAGCGGGTAAGAGCACCAGACTGCTCTTCCGAAGGTGATAAGTTCAAATCCCAGCAACCACATGGTGGCTCACAACCATCCGTAACGAGATCTGGCTCCCTCTTCTGGAGTGTCTGAGGACAGCTACAGTGTACTTACATATAATAAAATAAAATAAATCTTAAAAAAAAAAAAAAAAAAAAAAAAAAAAACTTTTGTTAGAAACAAAACCTTATTTATTCGGATTGTGTGCATGATATCAGAGGTGAGGATGTGCTCGTGTGAAGGGCAGAAGAACACTCTGCAGTAGGGTCCCTCCTTCTGCCTTCATGTGGGTTCTGGGGACGGGGCTCTGGTCATCAGGCCTGACCAACATGCACAGAGCCATCTCCTTGGCTCTTGGAGCTTTTCCTAATAAACTTTTGCTTAAAAAAAAAAGACCGTAGCCGGGTGTGGTGGCACACGCCTTCAATCCCAGCACTCGGGAGATAGAGGCAGGCGGATTTCTGAGTTCAAGAACAGCCAGGGCTATACAGAGCAACCCTGTCTCGAAAAAACAAAACAAAACAAAAAAAGACTGTGCAGACAGGGGATGGGCCAAAGTGTGAGACTTCCTTCTCTCCCACCCTCCCTGTCCAGCAACTTTCAGGCCACGTTCCCCATGGGATGGATACTGAACACATCTGCAGCTCAGTCTGACTCTAGTGAGCTTGCTACGTGGGAAGAATGTCTCTAGACAATCTGCGAGGAGATGGACTTCCTCTAGCTTCCTCAAGGACGGGCCTGAAGCTAGTCAGATGACACAGCCACCAAGAGGGAAGGTGGGCGAAGGCAGGAAGGCAAAAGGCGGTGTGAAGCCAGAGCCACACAGACTCAAGGGGCAGGCTAATATCTGAGGTGTTAGCGCGTTTGCTTCCAATCCAGCCCTGTTACCTCTGCGCTGTGTGTTCCTTAGAGCATCTCTTAGCCAGTCTGGTCCCACTTCCCCCTTTGCAAAGGGGAGGGTGGAGCCTATACCTACTTCACAAGGAGCAAGCCAAACTGGTGGCACAGCCTAGGAAATGATCTGTGCTTTTCAACACTGGCTTATATGCATTTGTATTGTTCTGACTGCAGGCAGGCATTCCAGGCATCTGCCCTCCTGGAGTTCATAGTCCAGATGAAGAAATAAGGATGCTACTGGCAGTTAACCTAGCACAGCTAAACACCCACAGGCAGGACTGCAGTCCAGACGTGCATATGACAGGACTCGGAACCAGAACCCACAGCAAGCTTAGGATGGCGCTGTTTGAGCACAAACATACATTCCCACAGGAAGGAGGTCTCTCTCACTCTTCCTGCACTGGAAAGTGGGCAAAGGCCTCTCCTGAAATCCTACCACCGACCTTTGAAGCCAGCCTCTCCTACACTTAGAAAGCCCAGCCTGAGCCTGAGAAGTCACTCCTTATAGCAGGGCTCTTACAACTCAACTGCTGCCTCAGCAACGTGGGAAGAGGCCGAAGAACAAGGTCACCGAGAAACATTAACTGGACAACCGATTACGTGGCTCCTCCCCCAAACTGACACACCCCCTTCGTTTAGCCACTGATTGCTACAGCTCTTCAACTAGGGGTGGGGCCGTGTGAAATTTCTCCCATTAGGTTGGCACGAATTGGCGTTGGGATTATCATCTGATCCCACGTTCTCAGCCCTGAATGCGTTAGGCACAAGGAACACTAAAGGCACTTAAGAGATTGTGTGTGTATACATTTAGCAATGATAATTAAAGAAGTCATGAGTGTGAAAGGAAGGAGAGGCATGGGAAGAGAGAGAGGGGGTGGACATTATTTAAATACAGCACTCATGCAGTACTCACGCATGACATTCTCAACAACAAAAACAGAATCATTAACTGAAAATCTGGGCCATCAGCCTGAGGCTCTGGTAAGGCACTGTCTGTTTTTTTGTTGTTGTTGTTGAGACAGGGTCCCAAGTAGCCCAGGTTGGCCTTGAACTCCATGTGGAGCTAAGGATGCCCTTAAACTCCTGATCTTGCTGCATCAGCCTCCGGAGTGCTGGTATGACTGGTATGACAGGTGTGCATGCAAAGGGATGCGCAGGTCGGGTGGCAGTGGCTTACACCTTTAATCCCAGCACCCGGAAGGCTGAAGCCGGAGAATCTCTGAGTTCCAGGCCAGCTAGGGTTGCATAAAGACACTGTCCAAAAAGTCAAAACCTAACCAAAACAACAATAACATTGTCACAGGGGTGGAGATTCATCTTAGCACTTTGGAAGGAGCAGAGTTCAGTTCCCTGCACGCACATGGCGGCTGATAACCACCTGTCACTCCAGCTCCAGGAAATACAGCTCTCTCTTCTCCACGGGCACATGGTGGCTATACATGAAAGCACACACTCATACACACAAATAAGAAAAAAAATCTAAAAAAAAAAAAAAAAAAAACAAACCAACAAAACCCCCCAAAGCAAAATGGGAGTTCCTGCTGTCCACCCGTGACGGGCTATCCAGGAGTCCAGAGGAGGACTGAATGGTATTTGTAAAGCTTTAAGTAAGGAGAGGCAGTTTCTCTCGCCTTTCTAAATGCGTCCACTGTGTGCAGCTCCCGAGGATACAGGGCGTGTGGGGAGACCTATGACAGAGCTACTACAGTAGTACTAACAAAAGCAACTCCAGGCTCTGCCTGTCATCCCATGCCAGCGGTATGAGATCAGTGCCGCTACACACCCTTGAATAAGCACGCTTCAGGGAACCGGGTCTTGCCTGCAGACTTCCCCAGTCTGGATCTTCCAGGGGTCGGGGTCGTTTTATTCCATGTCTCCCTTCCCCTGCGGGTCAAGTGCATTGTCCTCCAGAGTCCACCGCCCTCCGACCTTATGGATCCAGACCAGCCTAACCTGGAGGTGCGACCTGGTCTCCCAGGTCCCACCCCAGACACCCCGCAGGCCTCCCTTTCACACAAGGCTGGTCGGATACAAACAGCAGGATTTGATTCTGGGTCCCGACCACAGGTCGCTCATCCTATGACCTTGACCAGTTCGCTTGTCCTCCTCCCTGACCTCTGTCTTTCCGTTCTCTCTTCCAACCTCCTCCCGGCCGCGCCTCTCTCTCCGGCGATGGAGAAGCGCCTGATGGCTGGCTGAAAGGATGCTCAGGAGCAGGATGCAGGGTAAGTCCTCCCCCGAGGCCTGGACCCGGGCTCCTCCCGCCTCTCCGCGGCCTCTCTACCCAGGCAGCCTCGGTGACGGGCACTGCTCCCCACTGAACCACGGCTCCGGGGCTCACCTGTAGGCCGACTCTGCCGAGCACGGCAGCCGGGAAGCCGCGCTTCAAGGAGACCCCGACCGCCGCCGCCATTTTGGCTCCTGACGTCAGCCCCACCCCTTCCCCTCCGGCATCCCGTCGAACACCGCGGTGAGAAGACGGCCTCTCAACCCCGCGGACCGCTAGCCGCCTAAGCGCCAACGAGTGGAAGGCCGCTTCCGGTTTCCCGAGCCAATGGACAGGAAGTGCGCGTGTGCAGCAACGGCCTGTGGGGCGCATGCCCACTGGGCTTCCTCTGTTCCTAAGGTGACCTCTGGAGTCTGAGGGGCCGGAGAGCGGAGGGTAACGTGGAGGGGCGGGGCAGAGGCCAGGAGGGGCGGGGCAGAGGCCAGGAGGGGCGGAGTTTTCCTATTCTGCTGGTGGCTGTGAGTTTAACCTCTCTCTACTTGCAGTGGTGTCTGTCAATCACCTGTGACTCTTGTCTGATCAGTTTTCTGCTAAGTCTAGAGAACCCGTCAGTCCCTACCTGACTGGGACAGTTGTCGAGTGACTGAGAGGATCATAAAGATGAATGACACATAGGTATAGAAGTTGCATGTCTGGCATATGGAGACAGTAGGAGAACCAAGCTCACCCTCCGCGACTTAATGAGGTCGAGGCCATCTGGGATACTTGAGAGCCTGCCTCAAAACACACAAAACCAAAACCAAAGCAGCCAGAAGGGGCACCTAGTGTGTGGCTGGTGCCAGCCTCTGGGATGCTGTGGTAAGTGAGCGAGCTGTTCACCTAATTCCTCTCTAACCCTGAGGAAGATGACAATAGGAAAGACGGGTGATGCAGCTTAGGCCGTCCACCAAGGACACGCAGGCTGTCCACTGTCCCCAACTTCAGATCTTCCTACAGGTAAAGAACTGCAGAGAGCTGGGATTACAGCTGTGTGCCACCATGCCTTTGCGTGCTGAACAAGCCTTCTACCAACCGACCTGTGTCCTCAGATTTCGTCAGTTTCCTTAGTCACCTGAGCTGCTTTTGCTGACACTTTTGCAGACAGGGTTTCTCTGTGTAGCCCTGGCTGTCCTGGAATTCACTCTGTAGACCAGTCTGGCCTCGAACTCAGAAATCCACCTGCCCCTGCCTCCCAAGTGCTGGGATTAAAGGCATGCGCCACCACTGCCTGGCTTTTCTGACAGTTTTAATTGGTTCTCTCAGAGCCCCCCACCCCCTGACTGGGGATTTGACCACCTTGGGCAGTGTGATCTTGGTATTCCAAGTCACTTGATCTCTTGGGGCACCCAGTGACTTTGCTGGACCTTGTTACCAGGGGAAGGATTTTATTTCTTTCCTCTCACTTTAGGCAGAGGGAGGGCACTGTTTATAGTCTTGGGTTTCCTCACACTGGCTCATTTAGAAGCCACTGGAGAAATTACCACGACAGGAGGAATGGCTAAATGGGGCCAAGTTTCTGAGAACTCACCCTGAATCTGGCTTCTCTGCCAGGTGGCCTCATTAAAGGGGGTGTGGAGAGGCCTGAACCCCTGGGGGTTACCTTGATTGCCCCTTCAAGGCCATGTGACCTTTGACAAGTCTTTCACCACTTTTGACTTATAGTGTCCTTGCCTGAATCACTAGGGGTTGTGGCAGCTGATTTAAGATTCTCTGATTGGCCTGGTTGTCTTGTGCAACAGATGGTAAGGTTGCCTTGGCTTCTCAGGGGGCCTGGCTCAACACTGGATAGGTTCTTCTAGTCTACCCAAGGGACCATCGGGGCCACCCAAATCGGCCAAGGTTGTAGGAAGACTGTCATTTTCTTTGTAATTCCTCCAGGGTGTCAACAGGCAGTATTTCTAGAGAACTGGCCCCCTTAGCCATTTTAGCCACCATGTCAAAGACAGACACCACTGCTACATGAATGGCCACCCAGGTCACCTTGGAAAAAGCAGTGAGCAGCCAGCAAAAGTGAGACCTTGATTTATGGAGGGGCCCTTGGTGCCAGTGTGCCCACACACCCCGCAGTCACATCATTCCTGGGCGTCATGGGGATTTGGGGAGCTTAATGTTATGGAAGGATAATAAATTCCTGGGTGGCTCCACCTCCGCCCTGAGCTTTGGGGTGCCAGAAAGGCACAGATGCCATAGGGCTTAAAGGTCTTCTTGGCCCCTTCCTGACGTGGGTTGCCAAGCTGTCCTTGCTGTAAGACCGCAGGGTTTGGGGTTGGTTGGCTGGCATCCATGGAGAGAGTGATATATTGCTTTCATCAGACATGCTGCTGGAAGCCCTGTGTTTATGCAGAACCTCACCTCATCACCCACAAATGTGCTTACATCAACAGTCTCCTCTGGTCCTCCCAACAACCCTGATGGTTGGAGTAACTGTCCCATTTGCAGACAGTCGTGCTGGGAAATCTGGGCAACCTAGGGTGGCCATTCTGCTTGAGAGAATCTTTCTACCCCCTCCTCCAGATGTTCAGTCCAGGAGCAAAGACAATTACCAGGTTGGCCTCAATAGCTTACATCAGAAGCACTGAGGAGCCTCGGCAGGGCAGAGTGGTTTTAAAAGTTCATATTGAAGGGGCTGGAGAGACAGCTCAGCAGCTAAGAACACTTGCTGTCCACCGCCCCCAGAAGACCTGGGTTTTGTTTCCAGCAATTACCTGGTGGCTCACAACCACTTCTAATCTCAAGTCTAGGGGTATGATGTCCTTTTCTGGTCTCCAAGGGCACCAGCAGGCATGTATGCAGTACACATACACATATGGAGGCACCACATTCACATACAGAACAATAAAGTAAATAAACCTAAAATTTTTTTTTCTTAACAAGATCACGTTAAATAAAATAGGAGTGTTTTTTCTTTTCTTTTCTTTCTTTCTTTCTTTCTTTTTTTTTTTTTTTTGGTTTTTCGAGACAGGGTTTCTCTGTATAGCCGTGGCTGTCCTGGAACTCGAACTCAGAAATCCGCCTGCCTCTCCCTCCCGAGTGCTGGCTTTAAAGGCGAGCACCATAACGCCCCGGCAAGGGTCAAGTACTTAACCCAGGTCACACAACTGGGCTGTGTCTAAGGAAAGTGCTGGCTGCAGTTATTCGGCTTTACCTCCAGGGGGCACTCCCGGCTCGCAGCGCTGCCCAGCCTTCTCTAACAGCTGTTGCCAATCTGCCCTTAGAAAAGACTTATCTAAACCCCTTTCTTTCATCCTGTACAAACCCCACCGTATAATTAGACTTCTCAAAATATGCTCTCTGAGTGGGAGCGAGGCAACGGGGCCACAGGCTTCTCCCGTTTCACGAGCAGTCTCTATGAAATTAACTCCTGGAGCGGACAGTCACGAGCCACCCCTGCTCCAGCTGGACCCATGGTGCACACGGCTTAAGTCAGCTCAGCTGCTGGGACTTAGTAAGTGGCCCAGGGCCTTCTGGGGGACTGTGACCCACCCAGCGTCTCTAGCATACTCTCAGATTAGCAGTACGTGTGATCTTCCAGGTAAGCACGGACGTTCATTCACACTGAGGACCCTGCACTGGGCTGCGTCTGCCTTCTTCCATTTGAGCCTTGAATTTTCGAATGTTTTAAAAATCGGAGTCCTGCAAATGAAATGTAAGCAGGGACAATGGTAAATATTCATTGAGTTCGTGGTGGCTGGAAGTCAGAAGCAAAACACAACATCAGAGAGGCAGAACTGTCAAAGGCGGGGCTAGGGCTACCTTTGTGCCTGCGGTTAAGAGTGTAGGTTTGGGAGTGCAAGCTGTTCTGTCAACCATCGTCTCTGTGACCTTTAGTAAGTTACTAAACTTCTCTGTGCATTAGTAAAATGAATGGGGATGACCAGTTCCTTGCCAAGGAGGAGGATTACCACCCTCCCCCCACTCCTCCGTGAGTTCTCCATCTGAAGTGCCTCAGCCAGGGGGAGCCACACGTCCTTAGGAGAGATGGATTATGCTAACCGGTAGGAAGAGTTGAATGGAAATCATCTGCCACAGAACTCAGTTAGTTTTCATCATCATTTAAAAGTACATATAGGGGCTGGTGAGATGGCTCAGCAGCAGCAGCAGGTGTCTCGCAGACCAGCCCAGACAGTATGTTTAGCAATCCAAGGAGGGGATGTGGGGTCAGGGCGCTGGAAAGCAGACACACATTCATACACACCTGGTGGATGAAGCTAGTGCCAAAGAGATCTAAACATTTCACACACACACACACACACACACACACACACACACACAAACACTTGGCAGATGGAGCAAAGCTCCAACTACTTTACATACATGCACACAAACACATACATGTTTGGTGGACAGAGCAAAGCTCCAACTACTTTATTTTTCTCCCTCAGCTTATATATCCCAGCAAAATCTTTCAAGCAGTACGCTGGGTACACTGTGATTACATTCTGTTTTTTTTTTAAGTGAATGATTACACCGAGTATACAAAAAACAAACAAACAAACAAACCCAATACCAATCAAATAGTTTACGTGTTATGGGTAATAAAAAAAAAAAGCTATTCCCAAAACCCCATTCCCATTTGTAACTAAGCAACTTGTGGTAGACTAACATGTAAGAGACAAGGTAATTTTCTCAGCCAGTTTCTCTTACTGGCAGGAAGCAACGTACAGTTACAAAGGAAGATTCAATTATTTTTATTATTTATCTTAAAGAGTAAGCTCATAAAAACATTTAGCCGGGCGTGGTGGCACACGCCTTTAATCCCAGCATTTGGGAGGCAGAGGCAGGCGGATTTCTGAGTTCGAGGCCAGCCTGGTCTACAAAGTGAGTTCCAGGACATCCAGGGCTATATAGAGAAACCCTGTCTCGAAAAACCAAAAAAAAATTTAAAAAAAAAATCACAAAACTAAACTTTTATGTAAAAAAAAAAAAAAGATCAGCCATTTCTACTTTAAGTCATCAGGGTGCATTGCTATTCATTAACAATTTTTTAAAAATTAAATCATATCAGGAAGTGGAGAGCAAAAATGGGTTCAAGAAGTTAGTCATCGCCTTGATCACCAGCCCAGCTTTAACAAGAGAGCCAGGTCAGCCAGTTCTGGTCAGGCTGCCACTGTTCTTGTCCGCTGACCTCAAAAAAATCCCTTGCACAATTATCAAAAATTTTTTTCTGAATTTTGAATTGTTGCTCAAGATTTTTTATGTCAAAGCCGCTTTAATAAAAAAAAAACCTAAAACAAACAAACAAACAAACAAACAAAAAAAACCCCAACTATCTTAACCTAAGTTTACTAACAATCTGCATCTCCAAATTCTTCCTGAGGGCGGTGGTCATTGCTAAGAATGTACGACTCTAAGTTCTTTCCAAGAGTGGTGGCTGAATCATTATTCTGCTCCGGCAGCAATGTTTATAAAAGATCATTCACTATTATTGTGTCAGTGACACTGCCCGCTGAGGGGCCAGAAGCCCCCTTAGAGTTTTCAGAAGACTCACAGGTTCGGAGGGACTCGAGAGCCACAAGCAGAGCCATGGCTCCACAACACTACGAACCTGGGGTTAGGAAGGAGGCAAGCAGCCACGAAGTCTGTGGCTCAGTTCTCAGCATTGCCTAAACTGGGCATGGTGGTCCATACCTGTGATTTCAGCTCTTGGAAGGTGGAGGCAGAAGCATCAGAAGTTCAAGATCACTGTTGGTTGCATAGGGAGCTTAAAGCTGTCCCCAGCTAGAGATCCTATCTCAGAAGGGGGGTGGAGGGTAGAAAGCAAGCTGAGCAGTGGTGGTGCACACCTTTAATCTTAGCACTCAGGAGGCAGAGGCAGGAAGATCTCTTAGTTCGAGGCTAGCCTGGTCTACAGAGTGAGCTCAGGACATCCAGGGCTAAACAGAAAAAAAATCCTGTCTTCGAAAAGAAAGAGAGAGAGAGAGAGAGAGAGAGAGAGAGAGAGGTCGGAGGAAAGGGATATAACCTAGTGGTAGAACACTTATCTAGAACGTGTGAAACCTTTGGTTCAATTCTCAATATCCAAACAGAAAAGAAGAAAAGAAGAGAATATTTCTTACTCAGAACCTCTCCCACTCTGGGGAGTTCTTTCTCACTTTTCCTTAATAAATCTGTGTTTGGTCTGCAAAAATTAATAATAAATAAATAAATAAAACAGAAAATAAGTGACAAACCATCCTGCCTTCATCTTAGACTTAAAAGCCATTGTGTAGTAAAGACACACTATGCTCATTCCTGTTTATGACTAAAGCTCTGTTTCTCAAGGATTGGGCTATGCCCTGCCTGTAACCTTAACTACAGATAGTGAGGAACTACCTGTTCCAGAAAATGACAACTAAACCTTTGTTTCA
Source organism: Mus minutoides (assembly GCA_902729485.2). Lineage (NCBI taxonomy): Eukaryota > Metazoa > Chordata > Mammalia > Rodentia > Muridae > Mus > Mus minutoides. The sequence goes on along the minus strand of LR749784.1, from coordinate 975,457 downwards.
GAAGTTGTAACAGACATCTTGTAACCTCACCTTTGTTTAAACAGTTATTATGTCTACCTTGTAACGACCACCTTGCAATCATGCCTTTGCTTCAAAAAGGTTGTTATGATCAACTTATTCTACTTATGTCCTTCTCCTATAATCCCCCATTTGGAACCCCCCTACCCCTGAGCTCTAAAAGCCTTGTCTTGGGGCTGGTGAGATGGCTCAGCGGGTAAGAGCACCCGACTGCTCTTCTGAAGGTGATGAGTTCAAATCCCAGCAACCACATGATGGCTTACAACCACCCGTAACAAGATCTGACGCCCTCCTCTGGTGCGTCTGAAGTCAGAGTACTTATGAAGAATAATAATAAACGAATCCTTGGACCAGAGAGACCAACCGGAGCGAGCGGAGCTGACCGGAGCGAGCGGGGTTGACTGGAACAAGGGGAAAAAAAAGCCTTGTCTTCCTCACAGCCAATGCTGACCTCTTGAACCCCACTTATTGGGAGGCTGTGTACAGAAATAAAAAGCTTTGCTTTAATTAATTGTTGTTTCAGTTATTTTGGTGATGATGATTTGGGTTGATGGTCAGCCTTTTTCCTTGAGTCTCGTCGGGGTTAACATTTGGGACATGAGCATGGCTGTAATAAAGATGGCTGGAGGGCTGGTGAGATGGCTCAGCGGGTAAGAGCACCCGACTGCTCTTCCAAAGGTTCCGAGTTCAAATCCCAGCAACCACATGATGGCTCACAACCATCTGTAACAAGATCTGACCCCCTCTTCTGGAGTGTCTGAAGATACCTACAGTGCACTTACATATAGTAAATAAATAAATCTTTAAAAATAAATAAATAAAGATGGCTGGAGAGATAGCTCAGCAGTTAAGAGCACTGGCTGCTCTTTCAGGAGCTGGGTTAAATTCCCAGTACCCACATTGCAGCACACAACTGTCTGTAACTCCAGTTCTAGGGGATTCAATGCCCTGGTCTTGTTTCTGAAAGCTTTGCGTGCATGTGGTACATAGACATGCATGCAGGCAAAGCACCTATAGGTTAGGGTTAATGATGAAGAGGAGGAGGATGAGGAGGATGACTGAGAAAAGGACTTCCTGTTCCCTACAAGACAACCTTTAACAATAAAGGACAGAGTCAAGATGGGGGTGGGGGGTTCATCCTGTCAATGGTGACATAACAAAGCCACCCCACCCCCACCCCCGCCATGGTGGCCATAGCTTAGGCAAGAGGACTTTCTGGAGGGTTCAGGAAGGAAGAAGGCTGATGTTCCCTTTGCATTTCTACTTTCTGTGTTACAGAAATCAACTTTGATGGGCTATGGTACCCAGATGACTGGATTCTAGATTCTAGGTTTGTGTTGTTGTTTTTCTCTTTTGAGACAGGGTTTCTCTGTGTAACCCTAGATGTCCTGGAACTCTCTCTGTTGACCAGGCTGGCCTCAAAACTCACAGAGACTCTCCTGCCTCTGCCTCCAGAGTACTGGGATTAAAAGCATGTGCCACCAATTCCTGGCCTCTCTGGCCCCGTTTAGCCCTGGTTTGTCTGGAACTAACTTGCTGTATAGACCTTGAACTTGCTGGCCTTGAACTCACAGGATTCACCCGACTCTGCCTCCTAAGTGCTGATATTAAAGGCACGTGCCATTGTGCCTGGCTAGAAGGGTTGGGGTTTTTTTTTTTTTTTTCCATGTAGAACCATGTGCCACGACAGACATGTGGAGGTCAGAGGACAACTTCATAAGGTCAGCTCTTTCCTCCTGTCTGAAAGGGAGTCTCAGAGACAAAAGTCAGCCTGCAGGCTCACGGTAAGCCCTTTATCAAGTGAGCTACCTCACGGGTTTAACTTGGCTCGTTTTCCATCCACACAAATTTATCTTTTATTTGTATGTACCCGAGTGTGTGTGCGTGTGTGCGTGTGCCCACAGAGGCCAAAAGTGGTAGTTAGCCACTGTCTGGAAGAGTAGCAAGCGTGTTTAACCACTGAGCAATCTCTCCAAGCCCCACTCCCTAACTCTGTTCACAATGCAGCAGATACCACCTTCTTTAGATGTTGCCCGTAGACTACAGGTGGCTTTCCCCATCAAGGACCAAAGGGGCCAGAGTGAGTGCCCTGCTGGTCAGGTGCAGCGGGACCTGAGCTCCATGGGATGGACTTCCAGGGGCCATCAGCCCTGTAGAGCTCACAGAGGGTCCTGGGATGAACTGGCCCCGAAGTTACACCCCTTGCTTGTGTCTTCCTTCAATTTCAATGCCCTGTTCCCCCCAGTTCCCGGATCTGTTTCTCCTGGAGACACTCGGATAACAATTCACTGGCTCCCAAATGCTTATTTCACTGTGTGCATCTGGGGAAACTCAGCTTTAAAACATGATTGATTACCTTACTGTGGATATTGGTCATGACCTTGGGTAGAGGCTGTATGACGCACAGTCCTGAGAGTGAGTGTGTGTGTGTATCTGGGCTAGATGGGGTGGTGCTGGGTCCTTGAGATGAGTTTGATAAGGATCAAGACCTCATGTTCAGAACAATAGGAGCTTCATGACCACAAGGGCCTCATGTGATCTGATTGACTTGTGACTACATCTCGGAAGCCGCAAAGAATGTCACCCAGAGCCACATAACTTCCCATGGACGGCTTATTTTATTGCTCTTTATTTTGGCTTTTCCCCAAACACTTCTCAGTCTCCATCTTGGCTTCTTCTCCAGGAAGTTGATACTGCCTGGCTCCCTCCATCTTCCTGCCATCCCTCCGCCCTTCACAGAGCATTTCAAAACTAACATCGAAACAGGAACTGGTGTAGCCCAGAAGCATCTGGGCCTAAGTTAAAAAAAAAAAACAAAACCCAACACAGTGGGCGTGGGGAAGAGCAAGGAGTCCACGCAAGGGAGAGGCAAGAGGGCATCCACACTTGGGGGGGGGTCACACTGGGTGAATAAGTGAGATGGGACAGGCAGTGTCTGAATCCTGCAGTTCCAGAAATTTCTGAGACAACCAACGCCACCAGGGAGAATTGTAGCACAGTCTACAAAGCCACGCAGCCTCCATATGGGAGGTGCTTACTTCCTCCCACCGCAGATAAAAATAAAAGCAGTAAAGTCCCTTTAAGGGAACACCACACACAAGCCCCCACCGCTCCGAATCAGCTCCCTCAGAGAGGCAGGTGCCTGTGTTTTCTACTCTGGAGCAGGAGACAGGATTTGGGGCTTTGCCCTCAAGGGCAGGGACCACTGTCCCCAGAGACAGAGGATGACAGCTTTGGAGGCTCTGGGGCCTGACCTGGCATGGCTGTTGGCCCAAGTGGATGGAGAAGGCATGTCCCCTAGCTCTCGAGGGCAGTGACTGCTGTGCTGTATGCTAATTGGATATACTGGGTAGTGTTCAGCAAGGGAGAGTGCGGCCATGTAGAGGTGCGCTTTGTCTGTTGGGGACAAGCGAGTCTTTGGTTAGCTTATGTTATCTAAGTCTGTGCCCACTGTTCAGTAGCATACAACCCGTTGATTCCATAGCTGAGGAAATAATCCAAGGTAAAAATCTTGTTCCCCTAAGAATGTAGGTCTGGGGCTGGAGAGATGGCTCAGAGGTTAAGAGCACTGACTGCTCTCCCAGAGGTCCTGAGTTCAATTCCCAGCAACCACATGGTGGCTCACACCCACCTGTAATGGGATCTGATGCCCTCTTCTGGTGTGTCTGAAGACAGCTGCAGTGTACTCATATACATAAAATAAATAATTAAATAAATCTTTAATAATAAAAAAAAAGAATGTAGGTCTGTAACCCTTTCTTTGGTTATAAAATGGGACTGTTTAATCCTTCAAAGTAGAATTAATATTTTCTATCTTCTTGGCTTTAAAGGACCTTCTTTATTTTAAAAAGTATTTTATTTTTTAAATATCATTTATTTTACTTTACTTGTATGTGTGCTTGAGTGTGTGTATGTGAACCATGTATGTGCAGAAGCCCGTGGAGGTCAGATGAGAGCATTGGACCCCCTGGAACTAGAGTTATAGGTGGTTGTGAGCCACCACCTGGGTGCTGAGAACTGAACCCTGGTACTCTGCAAGAGCAGATAGTGCTCTTAACCACTGGGCCGTCTCTCCAGACCCTAACAAATGTATTTATGTGTATGGGTTTGTGCACATGTATGCAGTGCCCTCAGGGTCCAGAACAGAGTACTGGAGCCTCTGGATCTGGAGTTACAGACAGTTGTGGGTGTTGGGAACTGAACTTGGGTCCTCTCCAAGAGCAGGAAGCATTTTTAATTGCTGAGCCATCTCTGCAGCTTCTGGGGGCCTTTCTAATTGAAACCGAGGGGTAAATTTGCCTGGATGGGAGGTCTTTGGAAAGCATGCTGGGAAATTCCTCCTCTGGAGCAGCAGCTAGCTGGGAAGGGAGCACTGAGGTTGGAGCGTGGCCAGCATCCTTGGACACTGGGGCCGGCATCCATGAGGAGAGATAGGCTGTTTCTCAGACTCTTAGGAGGCCTAACGGCAAAGAAACTGTGTAGCTGCTGGAGGAGCAACGTCCAGAATAGGAAGAACAAGGGGAAGAGAGACCCAAGGACTGGCCAGAGAATTGAGGACCAGGCGAGAGAACAGAAATAGCACTGACGGGCAGGAGCATCTTCATATACCGGACTTTAGGCTATGGATGCTAGTCTGAGACCTCCCCCTTCCCCTAAATTTGGGCAGCTCGCATCCACAGAAAGTGAAGAACTCTCCTCGGCTAAGACCTATTCTATGCTGAACGATTGGACCCTCAGGGAGTGGGGACGCAATGTGTACGGGGAATCTGTAAGGAATGAACGGGTGCAGGGAGCCACCAGGAGACCCCGAGGGAGGTGAGCTTGAAGTGAGGGTACCGTACCATCCAAGGTACGCCAGGACCCTGGCCCCAGTCCTCATTCCTAGTCTACCTTGAATGTCAGATGGGTGCTAGGAGAGCCCATGACCTCAGAACCTCCGTTCTTGCTCCCCTCATCCTGACCTGGAGTAGAGGCTGAGAATTCCTGGGGACAATCCGACTACATGATTTGTTGAAGTCCCCTTTACCCTGCCAGGGCTCTGCACACTAACCACATGTCCCGCTAGTTTTGGGTGGGGGATGGCTGGGCTTACTGGGGTGGGGGGGCTTCAGTGGACACTGAGGTCCTTCTCCAGGGGACAGCAAGGCACATATATCCCCCAATCCCACCTGCTTCTTATAGGGGAAAGACTTGGGGGCACAGGAAGGACCCAGAGACCGCAGCGGAGGAGGAAAAGGAAAAGGCAGTCAGGGCACCATGTGCCACCACTTGAAGGCGAAGGGCTTCCTGCGGACATTGGTGCCACAGTGAACCTCTCCCAGGAACTTGTGGTAGGCGGAGATGTCATCGATGAAAGTGCAGGCGAGGCCCAGGGGCTCCAGCAGGCCTCGAACGTGCGTCTCAAGGCAGCACTCCTCCTCGACCTGGGGCCCGAAAGGCTTGGGGATGCCCAGGTCCTTGTCAAGCACGATCATGTTCACCTGAGGGGAGGGGAGGGAGTGTTAGGGAGCAGCCGCTGTTTGCCTGAGGGTGGCAAGTTCTGTGTTATCAGGGATCCTCCTCTAAAGGTGGGGAACCCCAGGCACAGATTCTAAGCTGTGATAGCTTTTGCCAAGCACTCTCCTGTCTAGAGTAATGGGCCAAGGGACAGACACCTAGTAAGAAAGCAAGGCTAAGCCGGGCGTGGTGGCACATGCCTTTAACCCCAGCACTCGGGAGGCAGAGGCAGGCGGATTTCTGAGTTCGAGGCCAGCCTGGTCTTCAAAGTGAGTTCCAGGACAGCCAGGACTACACAGAGAAACCCTGTCTCGAAAAACCAAAAAAAAAGAAAAAAAGAAAGAAAGAAAGAAAGGCTAAGCATATCACCCCTAGCAGGGAATGGAGAGGTTCAGAGAGGGCAAGGGCCAGCGGTGAGGTCACCCAGCAACTCAGCTGGGCCCTTCTGGGGCTGCTTGCACTCTGCTGTGGGGTGGCATGAGGGGTTGGGGCTGGAGTATCTCACCATGTTAGGGAAGAAAGCCCTGGCCTGCTGTTTTTCATCCATCTTGAAGAGAGCGGGCAGGTCAATGATGTCCTTCTCAGTCAGCGCTAGCTCCTTCTTAAGGATGTCACGGTTCCAGTCCAGACAGCGCTGGGGGAGGGGGAAAGAGGAAGCATTGAGGTCCAGGGACACACACCTGCTTAGCTGGTATCCCTGTCACCTCTCCAGCATCTTCCACCAGGGATAAGAAAAAATAAAATCCATTCCTTTTTTTTTTTTTTTTTTTTTTTGAGACAGTCTCTCTTTGTAGCTTTGGCTGTCCTGAAACTCTCTATATAGACCAGGCTGGCCTTGAACTCACAGAGATCCAAAGGTACTAGGCCTAAAGGCATATGTCACTATGCCTGGCTGAATGGACCATAACAAAAAATGACTTGCGGCCCAGCTACAAATAAACAGAAAACTCTAGACTCCTGCTGATGCTTGCTAGTCCAGCTACACCCCAAGATCTGTTAGCCTAGCCACCCCTCCCAACTTAAGCTTTGCAGTAAAAAACTGCAACAGGGGAGCTCGCCTACAGCCCACAGATGGGACAACCATGGATGGCCCTGACAAGGGGAAACGGGCCGTAAGCCAGAGCCTGAACTCAGCACAGTCCTCGCTGAAAACCAGACAAACTTTAAGTGGCAGAGGTGACCCTGGAGGATTTAGCTCTCCTGCTCACTCAGCTAAGGAGGACAGGTGTGTGTGTGTGTGTGTGTGTGTGTGTGTGTGTGTGTGTGTGTGTGTGTTAGTGCTTAAACTCTCCTCCACTGACAATCACGGCACCTGCCATCTGGGCTTTGCAAAGCTGTAAGATTTTGATACTAGGCTTCTCCAGAGCTCTTACTACAGTGTGTGTGTGTGTGTGTGTCTTTGTTTCTTGCAGGGATCATGGAGGGACAGTCAGAGGTCAGCCCCAGTGAGGCGTTGGCGGGTCCTGCTTCAGAGAGCCGTTGGGTTGTACCAACTTCTCTGACCTTCAGGCAAGAGCTGACTAGTGGTCCCTTACCATTTCCTCCCACCTCAGTGATTAAGCCAGGGGTGGGGTGGGGGGGTGGGATGGGGGGGCGGAGGGGGATGCGGTTTATAGTGACTCATGACTGAGCAAACTGGTACTGGGAAACTCCCTGACCATGACCATCAGTTCAGGTTGACCGACCCCAAGGCAGAGTGAGATGCAGGGTCCCGTTCAAATGCCGCAGGCCATCTAAGAGCTCTGTTTTCGAGGATGCTGTGTGGGTATTTATGTGGGGCTTTGAACCTCAGCAGCCATGAGAGTACCTGTGCATACTGACCAACAGAGCTAGCACGGCTGGAGCCCTGATCGGCCTGTGCCTGAAGTCCACACAACCATAGGACTTCGAACAAATTCCACCCAGCCCTGACCAAGACCCTGTGTTGAGACTCCTGCCCACTTCCCTCCCTTCCACTGCCTGACTCAGTGGCCCACTGTGACCCACAACCTGACAGCAAGGTCAGGACAGATTCTAAAAATAAAGCCCGTCCTGCTAGACAAACTACTCTGGGAGAAATTTCGGGTTTGCACGTATCCCGAGTTAAGTTGCACCTAAGTTTCCCCTCCCCTCCCCTTCTATATAAACCCCAAGAGCTCCCTCCCCCTTCCGCAGACACCCCTTTCTTCCTGTGTCTGCCCCTCCCTGTTTTAAGTAAACAGTCCAGTCTGTTGAGGCCAGCCTCCGGTCTGTTTTCTGCCTCTTGACTCTTCAGACTGACTTAGAAATCTAACACTTTGCATGCTAGGAGCCAAGTGGACATTTACACTGGCTCTGCTTGGTCTCTCTCTCTCTCTCTCTCTCTCTCTCTCTCTCTCTCTCTCTCTCTCTTCCTTTGTGTTTGTTTGAGACAGGGTTTCTCTGTGTGTAGCTCTGGCTGCCCTGGAACTGTAGATCAGGCTGGCCTTGAACTCACAGATCTACCTGCCCCTGGCTTAACCTAGGTCATCGTAAAATGGAATCCAAGGTTTTCTTTCTGTCAAGGCAAGAGCTCTCCCAATGGAGCTACTTCTGGGCGCTGGGTTTAATGTCTGGTGCAACTTTTAAGACTCAAGCAGAATGCCACACCCACAGTCAGTCAGTCCCTCAGGGATGTGTGAGCTGCCGAAGCTTCAGAGTGAGGGGTGGGTTCAGGCCACTGCTGTCCGGGCAGCAAGTCTGAAACTTTGGTGTTGCTCTAAGGGGCATGTCTGCTCCGAGCACTTGTCTGACAGAACTCTGGGCCTACAAGTACAACCCACTTTCCCATCTCCTGCTGGTCTCGAGGCTCCTTGAGCCCACTGCTTTGCAGGAAGACAGCAAGCAGGTCCAGCAGGTGCTTGCGGGCCTCTCTGGGCCAGAAGCCCCAAGCCCCTGACCTTTCCCATAGAACCAGCCTCTGCCAAGACCTCACACAGTCTGCCATCCCTTCCTGCCCTCCCACCGCTGTACCTGGAAGTACTGGTTCTCCTGCGTGAGGCTCTCGTTGGACAGGATCTTGTTGATAGTGATGCGTTTGCTGCTCATTCCTCCCAGGCCTGTGAGGGTCAGAGGGTGACAGGAAATCTCAGGGGTCTGCCTGGGTGTCCCATCTGAGCTACTTGCTGGCAGTGGGGGATGGGGTGGGAATGAGGTGGGGGGACGGGGGAGAGGGGTGATCTCCTACCCAGGGCGGCATGTACATCCCCCTCTCCAGATCAACCACGTCTCCTAAGCCAGGAAGAGGGGTGTAGGCACCTTGTGCTCTCTGGCAGGAGGAGAAGACACCTGGGTGCCCCCTTTGAACGTTAGCAGCTGACCAGGGTTCAAACACCCCTCCTGTGGTACTACTCAGTGCTGGCCCTGGAGAGAGTCTGTCTCTGTCTCCAGCTCCACAGCCTGGAGGCTTTAAGGTCAGATTAGTGACGTCCAAGTGCCTGCAGTCTGTTCTTTGGTCGGAAGCCAGGACCTTGTATACACTAGATAAGCAATCTTTTAAATGCTTAGAGTGGATTAATTTAGCCGTCCTCCCCAAACAGTCTTCCCCGTGTTCCTGTGAGGTAGCTGCTACTGTTAAAGGCAAGGAAACTGAGTTTCCCCACACAGCAAGTGGCCACGCAGGCAGCCAGACACAAGGCTGTGAGCCTTGTATATTTGATTTACATTTTTTTTCCTTTTAGGTTTTTTTTTTTTTTTTTTTTTTCTGAGTCTCTCTGTAGTATGGGTTGGCTTGGAACCTCCAACTTCTGTCTCTGCCTCCGAGTGTTATATTTTATTCTTGCTTGACCTAGGAATAGCCTGTCAGCTCTCTGCATGGCCCGGGCTTGTAGCATCACAGCTCCAAAGAGGCCAGGGCTGTGAGACCCTGCCCCTGTGTTGCCACCATGCCACAGTCCTCCCTGTGACCCTATGGCATTGATACTTCTAACCATGGTGTGTGTGGGCAGCATTTGAGGCAAGCTTAAGATAGAAAGGAAGCTTCTAGAAAGTCAAGCCTCACACCTGCCAACGCAGAAAAAAAACTTGCCATCAGGAGGCTAGAACAGGATAGCAGTGTTATTTGTCTGTCTATCTATCTATCTATCTATCTATCTATCTATGTTGTTTTAGTTGTTTTTTTTTTTTTTTGGTTTTTCAAGACAGGGTTTCTCTATATAGCCCTGGCTGTACTGGAACTCACTTTGTAGATCAGGCTGGCCTTGAACTCAGAGATCCACCTGCCTCTACCTTCCGAGTGCTGCGGTTAAAGGCATGTGCCACCACTACCTGGCTAGAATGGCAGTATTACGTGGATCTGTCCTGGACACGAGCAACACTCCAGTCCCACTCCTTGGACACAGGACAACAGCATAAGCATTAACCAGTGACTGTGAGTGTCAGGATACTAAGCTACCATGTGGCAGGAAGAAATTTAAGAAGAAAAAAAAGGCGAACTGGACAGAGAAGGTAGTGAGTGTAATCTATTGATTGGTAAGACACAATGATCGATAGATACATTGTGTCTATTTTACCACAGCAAGAGTGCAGATGTGCTGTGGCATCTCTCATCATGCTGCCTGGCAGGGTTTCCCCAGCTGAGTCTCTTTCTCATGATTAATTCAGGTGCAGCGCTCATCCCTGGGTCTGCCCCACTTAGGAGGGAGAGAGATAGAACTCCAGACCCGCTAGGGCAGGTACAATGTCAGCTGACACCACTTCCCTTCCTGGGCCTCCAGCAGTGTCACTGTTTCTCTTCCCTCTTTACTGTTCTGGGGGTGGATGGGGTACGGCTGAAGGGGATGTGGCTTAGCAGAAGAGTGCATGACCATCTCAGAAGGTCCTGGCTTCCATCCCGATGTCTTGAAAACCCAAGCTTCTGGTTTCAGAGCATGTGGCAGTCATGTGGGTCCTTTGGTCCCTCTCTAGGTCTGGTGCTCTGTCAAATGATCGGTTCTGAAGATACACTTTGCCCTTTTCCCTTTTGAGACAGGGTCACATGACCTTGGAGTTAGGACCCTTCTGCCTCCATCTGTGAATGAATGCTAGGACAGAAGGCAGGCACCACCACACTGGGGTTCTGCAGTGCTGGGGAGCGAACCCAGGATTTGGTGCATGCTAGGCAAGCGCTCCATCAACTCTGCATCCCCAGGCAGGCGTGACCTTTGGTTTGGGTTTGGTGGTGCAGCTGGGTGTTCTGGGACAAGGCCCTCTGGGGTGCTCTGGGACGAGGCCCTCTTGAGCTCTGTGGGGTTTCTTGCCAAGGGCTTCTGCTCACTCACCCTTGAACATAACGGACTCCCCGTGGCCTGCCTTCTGCTTTTCTCGGAATAGCTGGTAGCAGGCAGAGGTGCTGGCCATGAGCAGCCGAAATTCCTGCAAGAGATGCCCCAATGGGTGGCACATTGTCGGGGAAGGGGTTGGGGGAGGGGGAGGTAGCCAGAGGGAACTGAGTAGTGGCTGCCCAGCACTTGGTGCCTTCTGTGCTGAGCGCCACTGGCTTCCTAGGAAGTCTGTCTGTCTTAGCACTGACTGACTGTGTCTCTTTTCTTGTATCCTGGGCAACATCATCAGATCCAAAGTACAGGCCCCAAAGTGGCCTGGGATGGTGGCAGGGAAGGGGTTCTCCAAAGGGACAGGCACTTTGCAGAGAATCTGAGGATACACAGAGGTGCCCAGTCCTTCCAATCCAAAAAAGACATTCTGCCTCAGAGCCTTCAGCCCAATTCTGTTTCCATGGCCATTGTGACCGATCAGCCATTATCTGGGTGTGACTGCTGAGCATATGAAGAGCCAGTTCTAACTGAGGTGAGCTGTAAAAGTGGAAGTGGAAGACCTGGCTTGAAAAAATGTGTGTGTGTATGGGGGGGGGGGCTGGGCTGGAGAGGTGGCTCAGCAGTTAAGAGCACTGGCTGCTCTTCCAGAGGTCCTGAGTTCAATTCCCAGCAACCACATGGTGGCTCACAGCCATCTGTAATGGAATCTAATGCCCTCTTCTGGTGTGTCTGAAGACAGCTACAGTGTATTGACATACATAAAATAAATCTTAAAAAAAGAAAAAGAATAGAAAATAATAACTTTTACACGGGGGCCGGCATGGCTGGCAATGTGCTTACTGCACAAGTGTGAGGGCCTGAATTTATTTGGGTCGCCAGCACTCACTTTGGGGGGGAAAAAAAGCCAGGTACTATAGTGTAATCTCATCGGAAATAGATTGCGGAGGTTTGAATAAGAATGTCCCCCACAGGCTCCTATATTTGAATGCTAGGGAGAAAAACTCTTTGATAGGATTAGAAGAATAAAGGGATGTGGCCTTGTTAAAGGAAGTGTGTCACTGGGGCTGGGAGCGGGGAGGTCAAAAGCCCTCACCACACCAGGCCCTTGCACAGTCTCTCTCCCTCTCCCTCTCCCCCTCCTCGTCCCTCCCTCCCTCTCTCTGTTTTCCTACCAGGATGTTGCTCTTAGATATCCCTCCAGTACCCTGTGTCCTGCCATGTTCCCCGCCATGATGATAATGAACTAAACCTATGAACCTCTAAGCCGGCCGCAACTGGCAAATGTTTCCTTATTTCATAAAGATTGGCCTTGGTCCTGGTGTCTCCTCACAGCACTAGACCAGTGACCAAGGTAGTGGGGGAGGGGAAGCAGAGGGGGCTGCTCCAGGCCAGCCTAGTCAACTGTCGAGCTCCAGGATTAGTGAGAGACTCAAAAGATAAGATGGTAATTAATCGAGAAAGACATTGGACATCAACCTCTGATCCCTACACCCCCCCACACACAATGCACACACCTACAGGAATGTGTACATGCAACACAAAATAATGTATTTTTCATACTGCTTACACATGGAACTATTGATCTCTTAAATTTGTGGGTTTAAAATTGCCCGCCATAGGCACAACATTACAAAACCAACTTCAGCTACTCCTTCCATTCAGCTACTCCCTCCATTCAGCTACTCCCTCCATTCAGCTACTCGCTCCTTGCTCTAGACCCCACTCTCTGCGGCCAAGTCCCAGCGGTACACGGATTCTTGGCTACGCAGCTCACTCTAGTCTTGGGCCCTCAGCTCACCTTTTTGCCTGGGATGGGGACGAAGGTCATGAACTCATCGACGTGGCCTACAGTCAGCCAGTCGGAGTAGAGTTCCACGGGCGCCTGCACCTGCTGGGCCTGCAGGAAGTCGCGTACCACCTTGGTCATCCTCCTGCCTCCAGACCTAGGGCAGGGTTGGAGAAGAGTCTTTTAGCAGATTATTCTCATGCCTCTGTGTCAGAGCAACCCCCCCGCCCCCCCGGATGAGACATTCAGCATCTGAAACCCAGGCCAGATCTGGCAGGTGCCAGCAAGGGCATAGTAGGAGCCAGAGCTGCAGACCTGAGCACCTGGGGCAAGTAGAAGGCTTGGGAGCCCCAGGCCAGAAGAGGGTGCAGCGAATGTGGAAGGCTTAGAGCTCAGTCAGCCTTTGACCCAGGAATTTGCCAGCAAGCGGCTAAATCCAGCTTCCATGCTCAACGTGGGACTGAGTGTCTGAGACTTCCATCATCTTGGAGGTGGGACAAGAGCTCGCATGGCACTCCACTGAGGCACAGGAAGTAGCTGCTGAGCGTATGTGACCATGGAGTTGGGGGAGGGTGGGCTAATGGCCATTACCCATGTACTGCAAATAAAAGAACATTCCATGTGGGTCAAAGGGACTTGATACTCATATCTTGGGTGATCTCAGGTTCCAGGCAACTCTTGTGCAGTGAGGAGCCAGGCTGCTCGCTCCCTCCCAGCAATGTTTGGATTAAAGTAGACTCTGCCTTTTCATTGGCTGGGCTGAGAGTACAGTTATTGTGGGCAGCCAAAGGAGCCAGGGATGCATGCTCGTGAGCCAGGACCATGCCTTGACTCTTCTTTTCCATGTAGAGGCCCCCCTGCCCCTTCTCCTCTGCCAGTGAACCTTCACTAGAGTCCCACATCCCTTCCCTTTGTGGCTTATATCTCACCACACACCCTCCCTCTTGTGGAAGAGGATTATTGGGCCATACAGATTGGGTATACAAATTTTACTTTATACCAAGCTGTAAAAGCTCACTTGGCTTTCTTTCCACGGTTGTCTATAGATTTACAGGCCATTGCAAAAGGGGCTATTTCACTCCAGGTACATACCCCTCCTCCCCAGAGACAGCCATGCTCCTGTGCCTGCTCCCTGCCTCGCCCCACCCCCAGACACACCCTGGGCGATCTTACAGGGGGAAACTGCTTCCGATGAGGATCCGGCCAAGTGGGTACGCCTTGCCCTTCACGGTCACTGGGGGACTGACCTCCAGATTTCCGAAGGAGTCGAGGCTGGTGACAGTCTCATAGAGGGGCTCCCGGGTCACATAGCCGAAATCTGGGCCCTGAGGGGAGAGAGGGCACACATCTGCCTTTAGCCCCCTATAGCCAGGGGCCCTCTTCCTCAGCAGTCATTCTCAGGGGACAAGCCCGATATCACATCGGGCTTGTCCCCTGCAGTCTGGCACCCTGGAGTCTCAGCCTCAAGGATGGCTGTGACCTGAGGCTGCTCATTGCTGTCAGGGAGTCTATGAGAGTGCTGGCAGAGTAATTGTGGGGGTGACGTATGTGCACCTCATCTTTGCCTGGGCCCGGCTCTGTAGGTACAGCTATCCTATTTGATATCAAGATCTGGCCTCATAGGTTCTGTTGATCTTACTGGCTATCTTAGAATTTCTCTGAACCTCAGTTTCCAGTTCTGTGAGAGAGGTGTGTGTGTGTTTGTGTGTATATACACACATATATACATATATGTGTATGTATGTATGTATGTATGTATGTGTATTTGTATGTATATATACACATATACACACATATACATATATACATACATATGTATATATATATATATATATATATATATATACACATATATATATATATATATATATATATATATATATATATATATATATATATATACACATATATATATATATATATATATATATATATATATATATATACACATACACACATTCTTTTTTGACAAAAATATAAGGATCTTGTTTGTTTGTTTGTTTGTTTGTTTGTTTACTAGAGCAGGGAGTAACTAACTTGCCTGACCTAAAAAACCCAAGCCAACCCACAGGAGAACTCTGTGTGGCAGGCAGATATGGCCTATGCCACCTTAGCTAAGAGGCTCAAGGGACAGGCATGCCCAGGGAGGTACATGGTAGCAGCTTAGCACGTTCTCGCCTGGGGCCCCACTTTGGCCATCTGTGAGCTGGCCACAGGTGGCAGCTGGGGCTTTACAGAATCACACAGGCCGGCAGGCACGCACCATAAAGCCGGGCCTGGCCTGGCCTCTGGGAACAATGCAGGCTGGGCCTGGGCACCGGGCCAGCCTGGAAGACTGAAGACATGTAGAGGCCAGGGGAAGAGAAAGGACAGGGCTGTCGCTCGGTTCCCATTCCTGCTGCCTGGGGTGGCCCTGGGGTGGTCCATTTAATGGCCCTCTCCTCCATATCAGGGACACATGGACAGCCCCACATAGAGGGTTGTGGAGGCATCCTCCAGGCTGGGGCAGTGAAACCAGACCATGATGGCCACTGATCAGGCCCTGATTTGATGACTCTGGCATGCCTTTGATGGAGTAACGATCTGGGGTGACATTTTCCTGTTTTTCAGATGCATACCCTGAGGCAATGAAGTCTGCCTGAGGTTCCCTTTCTAATATGGGGGTGCTGTTCAAGAAATGTCCCTCTGTCATCTCAGAGCAGGGCTCACACACTGCTTCCTCCACATCTCCAGAGGGGACTTTGGCAGGGTCACCTTTGAATGGCGTTCATGTGACCGTGGGAAAGCCAGATCTGTCGCTATCTCAATAATGTGCTCCACACAGGTTTCCAGCTCAAAGTGAAGGGTGGGGATGTAGAGACACATTTCACTCTTCCACGTCACTGGAGGCCACAATGCGGAGGTGATAATGGCCTCCCAGGACGATGAGGAGTTGAGCTGCCTTAATAAACCCCACAACACAGAAATTCACATCACAAAGTCCCAATGAACATTGACTTCAGTAGACTTCTGTCTTGCCTCTTTGAAACTTACTTAGCTACAAGTTGGAGGGTTGGGGCAGCAGCAGGAGTCAAGGCCTCTGGACCTGGGCTTTGCTCTGCCTCCCACAGTTCTCATTGCTAGCAAGGCAACTCTCTCAGTTTAGAGAATGCATCAGACCTCAGGGCCCACTGACCCATCTTGCAGATGAGAAAACAGAGGCCCTGAGTGGGAGACTAGTTATCTTGGGATGCTCCCCATCTCCTGACTATGCTGCCCTCTAAGGGTCCCCAGTGTCTTCCCCCAGGTGGGTCTCAGCATCTCACCAGGAGTTGCTTAATGGGGAAGTCCTTCAGGTTTCCATCTCGAGGGGAGTCCAGCACTACTGGGAAGCCCTTGTGGGGTGCCTCAATGTAGCCAAACTCGATTTCATCCTGTGGGGGAGAACAGGGAGAGCTGTCAGCTGCAGCAGCACCCAGGGCTATCTGGGACACGATAGATAGGGATTTAATCTCAGATCTCAGGAAGTAGAGGCAGGAGGTTAGAGAGCATTCAGCCAGCCTTGGCTACATATTGAGACCCTGGTTTTTACAAAAGCCCAAAGCACAAAACAAGGAACTGGGAATGTAACCCAGGTGGTAGAGTTGGCTAACACAAACATGAAGTCCTGGGTTCAACTCCCAGTACCGCATATACGGAGTGTGGTGGCACATGTCTGTGGAGTCCTTGGCACTTGGGGGAATGAGTGCAGGAGGACCAAAAGTTTAAGGCCATTCCCTCTTACACAGTGAGTTCAAGGCCAGCCTGGGGGTGTGGGAGACCTTGTGTCAGAACCAAAACAAAAAGCACAAATAAACTAGGCATGACAGTATACACCTGTAACCTCACCCCTGAGAGGCCGGAAGCTTAAGAGTATAAGGCCAGCCTGGGCTACAAAGTGAGAGTCCGGCTCAAAGATCAAAGCAAACAGGGAGATGGCTCAGCAGGTAAAGGAGCTTCCTGCCAAGGCTGGTGGCCCGAGTTTGGTCCCCTGGACTCATACATACAGAAGGAGAGAACCAACCGCTCCAAGCTGCCCTCTGACCTCCTCCAGGTGTGGCTTCTGGTGTATGTACCACACTCTCCCCCCCACCCCCCCGTCCCCCGCAATAGTCAATGTAAGATTTAACACAGAAATAACACAAGCGAGCCTGGTATGGGAAAGATGTCTCATCCCCAGCCTGCCTCGGGTGCCCAGCTTGACTCCTGGTGAGCAACTGATGGCAGGGCATCTCAACAGACCGCCTCTGCCCGCCGCAAGATCACACAATTATCTCTTGGAGACACAGACCTTATTATTGTTGTTGTTACTGTTGTTCTATTTTTCCAATACAGGGTTTCTCTGTGTAGCCCTGGCTGTCCTGGAACTCACCGGTAGAGCAGGCTGGCCTTGAACTTAGAGATTTATTACCTCCTGAGTACTGGGTAGTATAAGCTACCAGCTTCATTTAAAAACATAAATAACCATATCCTAAATATAGTTCCTTCAAAGGACCGACTCAAGTATATTCTGTGTCTTTGTCACAGACTGGGTTTTTTCTTTGTAACCGCCACAGAATACTCCCCATGAGCCCGTCACCTGGTGACTCCCCATGGATGCATAGAGATGATTTCAGCGTAGCAGGCTGCTGGAAGCCACACTTGCTCTCTGTCTCTGTGCTCTTGAGCAGACAGAGCGATCCACACAGGTGTGGGCAGCCGGGTACCAGGGTGATCACAGTGAGCCCCTTCTGGCCCCTCACCTGGATCCAGCGGTCACCGCGGTTCATGTACTGGAAACAAACTTTCAGTTCGCAGTTGGTTTTCTCCACCAGGTTCTTCACCTCTTTCAGGAACAGGTAATTGTCCTTCATGCTGAGGGGCATCGGGAAAGAGGCCAGGAGGAAGCATGGGGGAAGGGTGAGCGCCACCCATTTTGGGTGGTCAGAGCTGCTAGCACTCTAGACTGAGGTGTGGTGAAGGGCCCACCTGTATCCACAGCTACTTTGTAAAGGTCACTGGGACTACGGCCCACCCACTTAGGCAGGTAAGACTTATGTGCATTTCAGAGACTCTGAGGCATAGAGAGGCCACTAGGTCATATAGCTGCTAAGTGGCAGAGACGGGGAGTTGGATTTAGGTGAGTATGACCCTGAAGCCCAGCTCTTGGCCACCCTGCCTGTGTGGGGTATGCCTGACCCTTACCAGCACACGAACACCGACACAGGAGGCAGAATGTTGGGGGTCATAATCCAGGGTGCAATCCGGAACACCACAGTGTCTGTGAAGATGGGGGTCAACGGGATGCCCTGGGTGTGGGAGAGAAGAGGGACACCAGAGTCACACTGGGTGCATGCATGAGTTCCCCGACTCCCCCTTAGAAGGTGAAACTGACACATTTACTGAGCGCTTGCTGTGCTCTGGAACTGGGCCAAGTATTGTCGTTATGTGCCTGTGTGGGTTTTGTGTTTGTGCGTGTTTATGTAGATGTGTGTGCAAGTGCCCGTGATGGCCAGAAGAGGGCTTCAGATCCCCTGGGGCTAGAGTTACATGCAGATGTGAGGTACCCATCAGGTCGGGGCTGGGCAGATGAACTCTGCTCTCCCAGAAGAGCAGCAAAAGCTCTTAACTGCCGAGCTGCCTTTCCCGGCTCCATACACCACGCGTATCTGCGTGTACCGATCCATTCCCAGGGGGTAGATGCCCCCATCCTTCCTTTTCAGATAGGGAAACTAAGTCACAGAACGGTAAAGTCAGATGGTTAGGCTTCGTTAGATCCCATTTTCACTCAGACTTGC
The DNA here is from genome assembly GCA_902729485.2 of Mus minutoides. Lineage (NCBI taxonomy): Eukaryota > Metazoa > Chordata > Mammalia > Rodentia > Muridae > Mus > Mus minutoides. The sequence continues at coordinate 957,113 of LR749784.1, read as the reverse complement.
CCCGCCCAAAGTTCCCAGGTCTAAGCCACGGACATACTTGACTGCGCATGGGAGGCATGTGGCTCTCACCTCGGCCATATACTCCAGCAGACTGACGTGGATGGAAACCAGGCCTGAGAAACTCTCGTCGGGGAAACAGAGGCCTTCCACGAAGAACAGCAACTCCGCAGAACCGCCGGTGTACTTGACCACGTGGTAGAGCTTCTGCCGGCCCAGGATGTGGATATAGCGCTGGCCGAAGAACGGGTCTGTGGGGGGAGGGCGGCAGTGGACCCACATTAGGACCCTCTCCCGTCAGGAGATGGTCTGGGAGCTCTCTGATGGGGGAAAGGGACAGAGTGACTTGTCTTTTAGACACAGAGAGAAGAGCACAAATGGAAAACACCACAGGAAGCTGCAAACGTGCTGTGGCCTCAGCACGCTGTGTGCCTGCTGGCTTCGGGCTTCCTCACCTGGAAAATGAGCTGCTTTGGGAATGTCACATAGGAAAGGAGAGCAGACAGAAACGGGGGATGTCTAGCATAGCACAGGAAGGTGTGATTCCCATTTTACAGAGGAGGAAACAGACCCAGAAAGCAGAAATGGCTGGGCAGGGCCTCCACATCTAATTCCAAATGCCGAGTTTCTGTTCTCTTCTTATGATTTTAACACAGGCATGCCTTTGGTTTGAGACACTCTTCTCTGTAATCATGGAAGCCATGCTGTGTGGCTCTCTGGTGGGAAGGAAGGCATTCAATCCTGCCCTGTCAAACTCCTAGCTCTTTACTGCGCTGGTCCCTCTGCCTGGAAGACTTGTGTTCATAATCCTCTCAAGGAGTCCTTTGTGCATCCCCAGAGAGCAAGCCAGGGTCTGTGTGGACCTTTCCCCATGGCAGCCTGTGCAAATGTCTGTGAGAAACAGCCCGGCTTGCTGGGCCATCTGCCTGTCTGGTACATGATGGTATTTAATAAATGTCCATTGGATGGAGTAATGACTCCCATAAGCCCCTGTGGGAGAGGCCCCACAGGGGATTTCAGGGCTGGTCCCATGAATTGAATTAATCTGGCCGGCAAGGATCTCTGTATCTAAGGATGGTACTCAGCCCATGGTAAAGACAGCAGATGCAGGAAGTATCTAAGGGCAGCACCAGGGTGGAGATCTTATCTGTTAAGCAGGGTGGGGAAGGGCAGGGGAGACTTCTGAGCAGAGAGAAGTGGCTTTTTGACACCCTTGAGGGCCAGCAGGGTGCCTGGGAGGATGTGGAGGGAGGAGGTGCTTGCATTGGTAAAGGCCTGGAACTAGGGCCCTACAGAGTTCCGGAAGCAGCTTCTTTACACCCTGCAAATCTGGAAGGGCAGCTCAGGTTCAGCTTAGTGCTTTCAGCAAGGATGATATAGGTTAATGCCCAGCTGCCTAAGGGTTAGAACAGGGAACAGGACCATTCCCGGGATACACGGCTAAAAACTACCAAGAATGATGTCGCCCGGAACACAGGCTTGCAATAGCACCTCCTTTATTAGGACTGTGCTCACCTGGAGCCTGATTCTGAGTGACACATGAACAGGTGACCTGATTCACTTCCCAAGTCAGAGGGATTTCCAGGTCAGACATCATTTGCAAGTTACAAACCTGGGAAATATATTCACCTCTCAAACAGGTCACTCAATTGCTAACTTGGGGACAGCAGTCCCTGTGTTACAGGGTCACTACAGACACCACAGTATTGATGTCTTCAGTAACCTTGGGAACTCGGGTAACCATGGGTAACAGAGCTAGGACCTAAGGGGACCGGGAGGGAGGGTGTGGTGACGCTGCTGTCCCTTGCTGCATAACGTAGCGCTTTGCCATCAATGTCTTCCTGACAGAAGACACGGCACAGAAGTAGCATTTCAGCCTCCCAGGGGCAGGGCCGAGCATTGAGATGCCAAGTACCCTACCACAGGTCGGCGCAGAAAATGATAGCCTTCTCACCCAAAATGCCGGCAGGTGCCCTAGGGTCCCCATCTCTGCTCAGATCCAGTCGGATGTGTATCTATGGTGACTCTCTCCTTCTTGAAACATCCACCATGACACAGGCTGCACTTCTGGCTGTGTTCAGGGGAGTGATGTCAAACACCAAAGCCACCCTGATCTTGCAGAAGCTGAAGTTATCAAATTTCTCCCCAGGCTCTCTCACAGGGCCTGGGACAGAGGAGCCATAGCCGAGGGAGGTGGGTCTGGTGGAGGATTTGTTCTGCACAGCGGCTGACTGCTGGTGGCTTTCTCCTCCCTATGTAGACTATGCCCTGTGATTCACAATGCATCTTCTATTGGGGGATGCTTTCTGGCAGTTTGTGCCAACACCAGGCAGATTGAATCTCAGGCCAGAACAATACAGCCCTTGTTTTAAAGAGCTCCATCGCTGGTCAGAGTCCCCAACTTGGTGCAGAGCCTGCCACACACACACACACACACACACACACACACCCGCCACGTGGCTGCCTGTCCTTGCAGGCACCAACAATGCAGTCCTATTGAGTGGCCTTAGCCTTGTGCTGGACCTGCCAGCCACCCCCTGGCCTCTCTTGAGCTTCGGTCATCTGCCCTGGCTGGCCAGCACGTGGTCTGACTTGCCACAACCTTTTCAGTGACAAGGAGACAGTGTATGACCGTCCATCTCAAATTGCCTGCGATAGATGGCATGACAGACATCCAGTGCTAAAACCTAGGGAGGTCCTGGACAAATGGGGACAAGTTGCTTACTATGTCCTTGTGCGAGAAGGTAAGTCCCTAACTTCTGGGGAGACCCGAGATTGGAGGATAAAGTCCCTAGGTCCTCCAAGGACCACTGGCGATTTCTGTCCTAATAAACACCAGTTTGTATAATTCCAGCTATTGCTTGATAGCTACGGTTTTACAGAGAGCTTCTCATGGGCCAGTTGCTTCGCAGAGCATGAGAGTGGGGGGCCCCCCCGTGCAGCCCATGACACATTACAGAGAAGGCCCTCGGGTATCCCAGAGCCCAGCTCCTGACCTTGTGAGGAACTGGACTGTCTCTCCTGGGACACAGGTCATGACACTGAAGTAACATGACACATGACACACAGGGTAGTCAGAATTGGACAAAATGCCCCATATGCTTCCATGGAAGAAAAAGATTAAAATCTATTGTCCCCTGTGCTGGGCCATGGTGACTCAAGAGGATTCTCCTGGTTAACTGTCTATTTGATACAATGTAGACTCACTTGGGAAGGAAAGTCTCCACAGGAACCATCTAGATTAAGTTGGCCTGTGAACAATTTCTTTCTTTCTCTTTCTTTCTTTCTTTCTTTCTTTCTTTCTTTCTTTCTTTCTTTCTTTCTTTCTTTCTCTCTCTCTCTCTCTCTCTTTCTTTCTTTCTTTCTTTCTTTCTTTCTTTTTGTTTTTCGAGACAGGGTTTCTCTGTATAGCCCTGGCTGTCCTGGAACTCACTCTGTAGACCAGGCTGGCCTCGAACTCAGAAATTCGCCTGCCTTTAATCCCAGCACTTGGGAGGCAGAGGCAGACGAACAATTTTCCTAATTGGGGTAACTGAGGTGTGTTAATGTGGGTGGTACCATTTGATGGGCTGGACCCTGGACAGGACGAAGAGGGGAGAGAGCTGAGCTGACGCTGTGTATTTCCTGCTGTGATGGACAGTAACCTGAAACCTTGAGATGGTACAAACCTTTTTTCTTCTAAATTGTTTTTGCCAGAGTATTTTTATCACAGGAGCAGCAACTAAGACACCTGGAGTCCACATCTAGAGAGAAACTGACTAAGGGGGATGGGGTGGGGGGGGTCAGGGGCGAGGCAACCCAGCAGCCACCCTCCCTTCAAGATGGGAGCCCAGCTAAGACATCCAGGGGACATTCTCCCTGTGCTCACAGCAGGGGCCCTTTCGTGCCAGCTCAGAACCCATCTCAAATGGCAAGTGAAGGGGAGAGGTGCTAGCAGAGCCAGCCCCGAGCGGACTCCAGTTAGCAAAGCAAAGAAGCATCTAGAGAATGCAGGGATGTCACTATTAGCCACAGGTCAATGCCAAGGCTGAGGCAAAGCCCAGACTGGGTCCCCCTGGTCCCCCTCTGCTGCATGGCAACTCTGGTCTGGATCATGTAAACACTAGTGTCTCAGCTCCCTGGGGCAGCGGAGCCAGCCTGACTCGGGACATTCCAAGCAGCGATCAGAGCCCAGGGTGGACTTCTGTCCATCAGTGTCCCAGCTAAGTCACTCCTTGACCCTGCAATAAGCGACTGCCTGTTTCCGGAGGGTCTGTCCAGAAGGGGGTCCCAAGGTAGAGCTCAAGGCTTTGGGCTCCAGACAGCAGAGTCCACAGTGCTTAACAAACTGCAAAGGACACTTTATAGAGGGGACTCCTCACATGGGTGGACTTCAACAGTTCTGCCCCAAACCCTCGGGGGGGCTGGGGATGTGGTTCAGCTGTAGACTGCTTGCCTAGCATGGACTAGGCCCTGGGTTTGATCCTTAGCACCACATTATGGGGCTTGATGATGGCGTGTGGCTATAATCCCAGACTCGGGAGGGGGCTGCAGGAGGGTCAGAGGGTCATCCTCCCTTCCCTACATAGGAATGACCGGCCACAGGACCTGGTCTCAACAAACGAGAACAACATCCCTGAAGTGACTCCGCTGCACAAAGAACAAACTGCAAACCCTGTCTTTGCTCTGGCCCTCCCTGCTTGGCTGGCTGACCTCAACTCTCCCAGCTCAGCCCACTAGCCTGGTCTTGCTCTTCCCCTCAAAGCACTGAAACGGCCCCCTTTTCCAGCTTGCTGTATGCTGTGCCCCTGTTGAGCTCTCTCCTCCTCAGCCCCTCGCCAACTCCTTCTCATTATTCCCTTTGAGTCTCATCTCAAATGTCATTCCCCAGAGAGGCCATCTCTGGACCACCTAAGCCAGCGCAGGCAGGCTCTGTGCTGACATTCTCAGGGACCCGATCTGTTCCATTTCTTCTGACAGGTTTGCCTCACTCAGGGGCGGCTCCCCCAGGGCAGTGGGGGTGAGGGGACAGTTGTATTTCCTGCACGGGCACCGGGTGGCTCTATAGCATAAGCAGATTAGATGAATAGCTTCAAGGTAGAGGGCATGGTGGCACCCAGGACACCCTGTCACCACCAGGAGGAAGAGGGGCAGCTATGGCACCTCCGGGGACTTCTGAAAGTCAGAAACGCCTGGCACTATTTGGAGGAGGTGCTTATCTGGCCTCAGGTATCATGAAGGCCACAGGACCCTGACTTCCACCCCTGGCCACTGGAGGAAAGTTTATAGACACGGGCCACTGAGTCTTCTCAGGGGACGAGCGAGATATGTATCTGTGAGTCACTCTGTGGGCTCCGTGGCCCTGGGGAACCTGTACCCAGAGAGAAGGGCAGTGGCTTCAAAAGCAAAAGTTGGATCACTCACTCTCCACGTAGAAGACGCCCACTTTGTCCGAGTCCGACATGGAGATGTAGAGGACTATTTCATACCCGGCGGGCAGGCGGTCAGGGCCTTTGGTGCGCAGGATCATCTGAGACATGTCCTGGAGGTCTGTGGGTAGATAAGGGAGACTAGGAAGAGGATGCTATGGGAGCTGCTTTTTCAAGACCCCCTCCTTCATGCATGTAACTACCAGAAGCCTAAGGGCTTTCTCTAGCACCAGGGAGAACTGGTCAACCCTTTGGGAATTTCAGTTTTTTTCTAGTCTTTTTTTCTCTCATACATGGGGGCCTGGAATTCAGATTTGCCTGACTTACCTATTTGTCATCTATTTGTGTGTGTGTGTGTGTGTGTGTGTGTGAGAGAGAGAGAGAGAGAGAGAGAGAGAGAGAGAGAGAGAGAGAAAGAGAGAGAAAGAGAGAGAATAGCTTGTGGGAATCTGTTCTTTCTCTTTATCATGTGTGCCTCAGGAATTGAACTCAAATCATCTGGCTTGTTGCCAAACACCTTTACCCTCTGTGCCATCTTGCTGGCCCTTCTTCGTTTGTCTCTACCCATGCCTGTCGAGGTGCAGTTAACTGCATTTACAGTCATTTATTCTGAGCATTATCCCCTGTAGGCCCAAGTATGCTCCTGCCTCACCCTCAGTCCTGCCCGGGACAGAATAGCATGCTCCCATGGTCCCCCAGTGTGGCCCCACTGGCACCTTGCTTGCTGTAGACCTTTTCGTCACTACAGTCCTCCTTGGGCAACCAGGGTGTGTCTCGGTCACAATTCACCAGCAGGATGGCCCCCTGGCCCTCAGGACCCCAGGTCCAGGATGCCTGCAACAGCAGTGACATAGTCAGTTCCACCCCTGGTTCCATCCTCGGGCAGCCTCTGTGGGATACTGAGGGACAGACACGGTAAGGAGTACTTCCTACCCTCCAGGACAGCAGCTGGGACCTGGAAGGCTCGATTACCAAATCCAGTACCCAGAAAGGACCCATATTCAAGAGCACAGAGAGACAGGAAGGCTGAATGGGGAGTGTGGGCCTCAGCTCTGGTGTGAGATGACCGTGCCTGGCAGAGATGGTGGCAGGAACTGACATTCTAAGACAGGCTTGAGGTGACTGACTCCAGACACGCTCTGAGTGCTCCCGAGGGGGCCGGCACCTTGCTCTGCTTTCTCTCCTCCAGCCACCGTGCCCAGAGCAGCCTCCAGCTGGATCAAGCCGTTTCCCTGTGTGAAGCCCTCACTGTTAACTCAGATAAAGCCTGGATTCGCTGAATTTCCTTGAGGCTGGGGAGACACAGGGCTGGGGAGACCTGTGGCCTCTGCATCTGGGCTCTTCCACCCACTCTGCTCTACCCACATGGATGCCCGGCTGCACCCCAGAGACTCCCAGGCCTTCGCCACAATGGTCCCTCTTTCTCCATCAGCTCCACTTGGCCTTACTGCACGGGAGCCTCCTTGAAGGCGCCTTTCTGATCTCCTTGAGCTTTGATCTCTCTAGGTTTTTGTTATTCTCTAGGCCTGACCTGATCCTAGAATCCAAGAGATAAATTTGTTCTTGCTTTGAGACAGGGTCTCACACAGATGGCTTCTAACTCACCATGTAGCAGAGGAGGACCTTGAACTCCTGATCTTCCTTCCTCTACCTCCTGAGATCTGGGATTCCCGGCATGCACAACCACTACTAGCTAATAGAAAGGGTATTCACAGGGTGGGCAAAGACACTGTGAAAATTTCACTGGTCCAGGTATGAACATTCTCGTGAAGGGACTGGACGCCTTTGCGTTGATTGCTTAGCTCCAGGTCAATGCCAGGGAACACACTCGGGGTTTCCTGCATTGAAGACAGGTACTCTGTCAACTGAGCTACATCCCAGCCTCCCGAGCAGTTTAGTCACGATTATCAAGACCTACAATCTGTTTTTAAGAGATTTCCCTATAAAGCAACGCCCCACCCCCTTTAAAGACAGGGTTTGTTTAGGTTGGCTGTGAACATCCAATCCTCTTGTCTCTGCCTCCTGAGCACTGACAGGTAAGAGCCACCTCTGCCAGTCTTCTTTTATTTTATTTATATTTATCTGTTTTCTTGAGACAGGGTCTCACTGGATAGCCTTGGCTGGCCTGGAGTTCGCTACTTAGACCAGGCCTGCCTCTGCCCGCTGAGTGCTGGGATTAAAGTTGTGTGCTAACACCACCCTCGAGGACTTTAATTTTAAAAGAAGAGGCACAGGGGGGAAACAAATGGCTTTCCTGGGCAGCATCTGTCTCAGGAACATCAATTTTTCCATCAGCTCTGTGGCCCATGCTGGGGAAACAGACCCCACAGGGAGCCTGGCCTGCCTGTGGCCCATCCCTGCTGCTGGGCTGTTTCTGCTGCCTGCTTTCAGCCTCAGCCTCCTGCCCCATGCAGTCCCTGAGGTGCTCTGGAAGTCCACCCCCTGTCCCCCCACCCAGCCCTGCCCTCCACCCCCCATCCCCATCCATGTCAGGGTCGAGATAGTGTCCACCCTCAAGGCCAGCTAACCAACCTTCTTAGGATTGTTCTTTTCCACCTCTCCATCCCGGTCTGCATCTACATCCAGCGAGATCTCTGCAGACAAGAGACAATCATGAGTTGAAGAGCAAGCCAGCTAGTTGTGGTGCAATTGGAGGATCCCAGTGAGAGGCAGGGAGGGGGTAGCTCCCACATTCACTTGGTTGCTGGAAGAGAGAGCCTTGCGGAGGTCATCATCTCCCAGGGACCCTCAGCAGACACAAATAGCTTTGTGTCCCTCTAAACCCTGGCAGAGACGAGAGGCTGATCTTCACGGTAGAGGCATGGGAGACCCAGATCACATGCCCAAGGTCACAGGTGGCAGGCAAACCAGGGGGTCAATGTCCAATTCCCTCCTCTGGTCTGTCTCAGGAGCATCAGCGCATACACAGGCCTGTCTGTGTTTCCATCTCTGCCTTTCTGTCTCTCCTCATTTTATTTTCGTTGAGGAATCATGTCTCCAGCTCCTGTCCATCTAAGGGAACCTGTGTTGCCAGGTGCAGATAGTTGATCCAGGGCAGGGTCCCTGTTGACCCCTTTCTCTTGGGGAAGAGACTCTCAGCCTCCTCTCACAGAAAAGCTTTGTAGAGCCTGTGCAGTAGAGAGAAGGTTCAACATGAGATGGCCTTAGGTTGGAACTCTGGTTCTCCGGTCATGAGATGTGTGACTTTGGACAGGTTCCACAACCTCTCTTGGCCCCTATTTCCTCTTCTGTAGCATGGGGTTTTGGTTATAGGACTGCAAAGGCCACTGGATCCCCAAGATCCGGAGTTACCAATGGTTGTGAGCCTTGCAGTGCCCTGGCCTCACTAAGACACATAACAGGTTTTTTCTCTTCCTCTTCTCTTCTCTCCTCTCTTCTCTTCTCTCCCTTTCTGCCTCCTCCTCTTCCTCTTCTTCCTCTCTCTCTCTCTCCCCCCCCTCTCTCTCCCTCCCTTCCTTCCTCCCTCCCTCTTTTTGAGACAGGGTTTCTCTGTGTAGCTTCTTCTGCCTTGGAACTCTCTCTGTAGACCAGGCTGTCCTCAAGCTCACAGAGATCCACCTGCTTCTGCCTCCTGAGTGCTGGGATGAAAGGCATGCACCACCACCACCACCCAACCTATGTCCTGATTTATTACTCTCGGAAGGACCTGCCAGCTTCCTTCCCATAATGAACTCTGTGTGCACAGTCTCTTGGCCACCTCCTCTCCATTTCCCACACTACTTCCCAGTTCTCTTGGACCCATCACTGTCCCCATGGTCAACTTACATCTCTACTGCCTTCTACCCTCCCCAGCCACCAGTGGTCCCCTGGACCTTCTCCCGGGCTCTAATGGGGCGTTGTCTATAGGTCAACAAGGAGAGGCCAGAACAGCCCTTCTGGGCTCTGCCCTCCGCACAGAGGGGAACACACCTGTTTCACAGCTTGTGGACTCCAGACATTTCCCAGAGGCTCTGGGTCCTGCCTCAGCTACCCAGAATAGCCCCAAGGTGTCAGGTGGCGCCTGGTGCCGGGGGTGTGGGGTAGATTCATGGGAAATGTCACCAGGATTGAGTTTGAGGCCACTGCCCTGGGAACCTAGCCACAGGAGCCGTGGCTGCATTTAGGCCAGCTGCCGGCCCTGGGGACTGTGGCTGTGCTGGCCTGGTCTTCTGACTTGTCCAAGAGATTTGGGATGGATGCAGTGTGAAGAAGCACTCTGGGGTCTGGGAGAGGAAGGGCATCCTGGTGTGGATGCTGAACATTCCAGCCCTGGGCCTGGGGGAAGCTCGGGCCTGTGGAGCATTTACCCAAGGCACAAAGGGGAGAAAGGCACCAAGGTGCCAGTATGCGTCCTCTGCCCGGACCTCAGCAGGAAGGGTGACTGTTTCCTCCCACCCTTCTCTCCCTCCCCCGACTTTCCTCAGTAAAGTCTATTGCAGGGGGGGGGGGATAGAGCCCAGAGAGGGTGGTCTGCTTGTCAGGGTCACACAGCGGGATCAGACACAGAGATTTGGCCAGGGGCTCCTTAGTTTGTTCCTGTATTTCAGGATGAATGATGTCCCTCCAGGCAGGGAGTAAGAAGAAGGGAGAGGAGGGGAGCCTCCCTCAGCACCTGCTGGGCCTTGACACAGGCCCTGTGCACACCCACTCCCCTGAATCCTTGGAGGCACCATGCTAGAATGCTCTACACCGCCCCCCCTTTCCAGGTGGTGACACTGAGGCTGGGGATGATGGAGTTGGTGAGAGATCACCATGAGGTGGACAGAGGAGTCTAAGTCACGGCTAATTCCTGTCTGTGCTGAGGCCCGGGTTCTTGCTGTCAGTGTGGGCTTAGACCGGGTCCTAGTGAGGTGCACTCAGACCGCTTCTGTAGGGCCAGGCCTAGTGTCTAGGGATGTTCAGGGTGTCCCTGCCTCTGAGGTGCTGCCTCTAATCCCTCAGAGTGGAGAAGCCAGAGGGAGGGGAAGGTCAGGTGAGGTGGGACATAGGCCACAGACAGGTCACTGGTTCCTGCTAGTGGAACAGAAAACACGTGATTTGAGCGGATTTCAGTCAGCCTGGTTGTTACAATGTAAACATCTGCCTTTCTGAGAGGATGCCTGTCTGGGGAGCCTCCACCACTGAGCTGTATCTCAGCATGCCTCCGTTTTCATGACTTTTTGAGACAATGTTTATTTAAGCCATCTAAGGTGGGCCTTGAACTCTCTTCTTAGCCCAGAAAGGCACTGGCTGTCAGTCTCCTGCCTCAGCTTCCGAGCAGCTGGGATGACAGGTATGGGTCTCCAGCTCTGCTTTCCTTTCTGCTTTAAAATAGGATTTATTTATTTTTATTTTATGTGCATTGGTGTTTCACCCACTTGTATATCTGTATGAGGGTGTCAGATCACTCCGGGCTGAATTACAGACAGATACGGGCTGCCACGTGGGTGCTTGAATTGATCCCTGGTCTGCTGGAAGAGCAGCCAATCCTCTTAACCACTGAGCCAGCTCTCCAGCAAATGCTATTCATTTATATATATATTTTTTGAGATGGGGCAGATGTAGCCCGGGCTGGCCTTGAATTCGCTATGTAACCAAGGCTGGCCTTAAAATTCTGGTCCTCCTGTACCCGTCACCCACGTTCTGGGATTACTAGTGTACTTCATGATATGTGTGTATGTGTGTGTGCACACGTGTGCGTGTGATATATGTGTGTGTGTGTGTGTGTGTGTGTGTGTGTGTGTGTTTTCAGGCTGTCAGAATTTATCTGCAAGCCATCTCAAACACCCCCTTGCCCTGCCTGCTTTTTATTGTCGAAATGGTGGTGCTAGCTGCAGACAAACTCTTTTACTAAAGTTGTTTTTTCCCTCTCATAGAGATAAGCTTCCCTTCTCCTTATTGTCTTTGGGAGAGCCACGGGACACGTTTTACCATCCCATGAACCAAGACAACCAGGATTCATGGCAGTTAAGTAGCCACCGAGAAATGAAACCAGGACACTCCCCAGATGGTGGATGGCATTGGTGCAGCTTCTTTGCCTCCAGCAGGGCAGTTGGGTGTCCCCAGGGCCACACCTGAGCTCCCTCTGAGCCTAGAGTTCAGCCTCGGGTCTCAGCTGGAGGACAAGCCTGATTACCTCCTCCTCTGACTATCTCTCTGCCTGCATCTCCTCGGTGCACATCCTGAGAGTGTGCCAGCCAGGGTCACCTCTGACAGGTCTCTGGCTGCTGCACTGGCTTTGTCCTCAGGTATCCCTGGCTCTGTGGGATTGGGTTTCCTGGGGGCAGCCATCTGAGACAGGTGGGGGCTGTGTGTTTGCAAGGCTGTTCAGTCACATGCCAGAGCTCACAGCACACAGGGGAGTCAGGCTACAATTCTCAACCCCCTCATCTCCCCAGCATCCCAAGGCCCCCTCTTGGGCCAAGAAGCCCTCAGTACAGAGGGAAGAACATGGTGACAGCACTCAGGACACTAGGGAGAGCACTACCACTGAGTGTCCTCCAGCCTCCGCAGGGCCACAAGAGAAGAGAAGGGGGACCTTACAGAGAAGTACCGTTTTTTAGAGGAAGTTTCACGACTCTTAGAAAATGAGATAACTGGTGTGACTTGGTGCCCTGCCAACCATTTCTAGGTGTAACCCAGGCAACTTTGTTTTGTCTTTTCTGAGCCTCAGTTTTTCCATCCGCTTAATGGGTATGGTTTTAGTGATTCTCCTTACAACAGCTGAAAGGACAGATTGGCGTCTTGATGGGTAGACAGCAAGGTCTGAAGCATGGTAAACAGTGGGTGTTCAATAAATGGTCTGTGTTCATCTGCCCTCCTCTTCCTCTTCCATTTCCTTCTTCTCAGAGCACCCCGCCTCTATAGCAGTGAGTCAGGGGACAGTGTCCGGATGGTGGTTTCTACCACTGTCAATGTTTAACCACAGCTAGATGACAGAATGAGTGTCTGGACTCCTTCTAGCTTGAAGGCATCAATAAAGATAAAATCTTATGTGCAGCGGCGGGGACTGATTATTCAGAAGGGTCACATCTCTGGGTTCTGCTCAGCCTACGGTGTCCCTGATACCCAGGGAGTCATGTCCCTGGACTCCACTCAGCCCACGGTGTCCCTGACACCCACAGCAGGGCCCTGCAGGGGAAGAACTGACGGAATCGTCTCCAGTTTGGAACTCGACCTGCCATACTGTTGCTGTGTGACTGTGAATGAGTTTCCTAATCTCTCTGGGCCACACCATCTTTTGTGGATCAAATGAAGAGCCTGACCAGACTAAGGACCCCAGGCTGTATCTCTGTGCCCAGGGCTGGGGCTGGGATGGTGGTGAGGATTGTCAGGGACAGTGGCAGTGCCTGGAGACTCCAGGCTGCAGTGTGTGTGTGTGTGTGTGTGTGTGTGTGTGTACAAGGCTGGACAGAGGCTTTGGGCTTTTCTTTCTCTCTGTAGCCCACAGAACCTGTGAAGGGAACCCCATGACATAGGAGTCCCCCTGTCCCTGCAGTCTCAGGGTTCACACGCTCCTCTCTGAAGCTTGTATTACCTCGGAGCCAGGAGCCAGCCTGCCACACTGAAACCTGCCCTGAGCACTTTTCTAGGTCCCCCAAAGTGAAGACACCCCCAGCCCCCAGCACCAACTCACCAATGGCCGTGAGGAAGAGCCCAGCCTGGTCAATGGGAGCGCTGCCCTCCTCTTCATAGTAGTTGACGGTGACCTTGGTGAGACGCACACATGGGGACAGGAGAGAAGGGCAGGGGTCACAGGTTACAGTGAAAAATGAAACAAAAGACCAGGAGTAACCACCCAGCCCATCAGTCCTCTCTAGACTCAGGGCCCCCTCCTCCAGGAAGCACTCCTGGACTGTTAGATTCTTCTCCCAGATGATCCAACCAGAGAGGGGGCTCCTCTCCCCTACCTGACCTGTTCCCTGGCACACCCCCTGCCTTCCTGGGTGCATGCCCACTCTGCTGTGTGTGTAGCTCCAGCCAAGCCCCAGGGACTTTTTCCTCTTTATGGCACCAGGTGCCAAAGCTGCAAATGGCCTAGAGTGATATTCTCTAGAGCCTGGAGTGGGGACCATCTGGCCTTGTTGCATTATCTGGGCAAACCATCCTACCCGATTGCTCAGTGCTACACTTTAGCGATGGTGAGGTCTGAGGCGCTACGCATATCATCTCTAATCAGCTATGTATCCCAGGCTAACTTCAACACAGCAATGCTCCTGCCTCTGCCTCTTAAGTCCTGGCCTCCCGTTGCACGTGTGCATCCTGAACACTCTCACCGTGTAGCTCGGGTTAGTCTGGTACTAATGAGGCTCGTCTCAAGCTTGCAGCAATCCTCCTGCCTCAGCTTATGTTTCCTTCAGCTATCCCAGTCTTTCTTTCTTCCCCTGCCCGTTTCTTTCTCCTTCCTTCTTTCTGCCCTAGAAACTGACCTCAGGAATTCACATATGCTCGACACAAAACTACGAGCTATGTTGCCAGCACTAGTTTTCATTTAAAAAATTCTTTTATGTGTTTGGGGTTTTGCCTTGCATGTATGTCTACCTTTGCATCAGATCCCCTGGATCTGGGATGTGGGTGCTGGGACTTGCTCCAGGGTCCTCTGGAAGCGCAGCCAGTGCTCTTAACCACTGAGCCATCTCTCTGGCTGCTGGTTTTCAGTTTTTGAGACAGGATCTCATATGCCCCATGCTAGCCAAAGCAGGCCTTGAACTCTTGATCCTCCTGCCTCTGCCTCTTAAGTGCTGGGGTTACGGGTGTGTGGCTTCATGCCTGGCCACCCAGTTTCCCACATCCCCTACCCTTACCCCACTCTGCCCCTGTAGCTGCTAGAGGCCAAAGGCACTCTTTGGCTCCCACTGTTTCTGTGGCCCAGGCTATTCCAGCATGGCTTTGGGCCGCCTCAGTCCTCGACACTGTCTTCCTGGCCATGGTACCTTGTCGCTGCTGGCCTCTGTGCTGGCCTGGGCCATGCTGAGCCGCAGTATGCTGCTGGGTGACAGGGCCCAGCGCTGCTTGCCGTTGGTGACCACTTCCTCTGCCTCTCCATCACGTACGACTTCCACCTTCACACCCTCCGAGTGTTTCAGGCTAAAGGTTTTGGCCCCAGCAGGGGCTGCACTGTAGGAAGAGCAGACAGAGGGTCACACGGAGCCTGGGCTAGGTGGGACAAGGGTGTCCACAAGAGAGTTCCAGAGGAGTAGGCCTCCCAGGCTGCGTGGTCTGGGGGACCCAGGTAGACCCAGCTGTGCTGCCATGACCAGCTGGTGACAGGAGATTGTGAAAGGCTAATCTTGCACTTGCTTAGTTGGAGTCCAACCCTGTCTGTCTGTCTGTCTGTCCTCGCTCTGTGTTTGTCTATCTCTGTCTCTCCTCTCTGTGCCTGTCTGTCTGTTTCTGTCTGTCTCTGTCTCTCTCTCTCTCTGTCTCTGTCTATCTGTCTCTCTCTCTCCCTGCTTCTCTCTCTCTGCTGTGTACAGATGGAATCCACACAAGCTACTCAGCCATACCTTTAGCCTTAAGACCAGAACATTTTTTTCTTGTTAGGATATTTTTATGCCACTCAGACTGACCCCAAAGTTACTATCCTCCAATGTTAGCCTCTCAAGTGCTGGAATTTTTAGGCATGTAGCATCACACTTGACTTAGACTCTGATTCATTCATTCATTCATTCATTCACTCCTTCCTTCCTTCCTTCCTTCCTTCCTTCCTTCCTTCCTTCCTTCCTTCCTTCGACATGGTCTCTTGTAGCTCAGGCTGGCCCTGAACTTGCCATGTAGGTAAAGATGACCATAAACTTGATTCTCCTCTATCCACCTTCACAGACTGGATTATAGACCTGGCTTAAGCTATGCTAGGGACTGAACCCAGAGCCTTGACCATGCTAGGCAAGGGCTTTACCAACTGAGCCACATTCCCACCTCAGGCCTTGAATTCTTACTGGGTTCTTGATGCTCCAACAGATGGCGACCAGCTTCGGGAGCATGAGACTCTATAGGGTGAGCGACAAACCTAGACAGGGTGGTTTTGCTCCAAAGGTAGAGCTGTGCCTGGAACCCCATCTCCAGTCTGGTGCCACTGGGGACTTATCAGGAGGGGCCCTGGAACCAGGCTTTGTCTCAAAGGTCCTGGCATTCCTGACCACTGAAGGCCATGTCTCGGAACTCATGCATGGCTCCCTGCTGAAGAAGAAAGGGTTTGGGGATTGGGAGAACTCGGCAAGACAGGGTAGGGAGGGCATTGGCCGCTCTGGCTGCTAGATACAGAAGTCTATGTAGGACCATTTATACCCTGACATTCTAACTCAACAGGGTGGCATCTGGAGACCTTTAGGAGATGGCGAAGGTTGCATGGGGGCATCAGGGTAGTCAACTATGAATGGCGGCCTTTTAAGAAGTGAGAGAGAAAATAAAGGGGCACAGGTAGCAGGTGCCAGGGCGGCCAGGGGGCAGAGGTGCCAGTTTGGCCAGGGGACAGAGGTGCCAGTACTGGCATTTGGTTAAACCAGGTTGGAGGGTTCCTAAGGACCACAGTGGGTCTTGGGGCTCTGGAAGGATTCTTGTGGGGTTTGAAATGACCACAGTGCAGGCCTGAGTATGTCTCAAAGGCATAGCTGTTGCTGGGGGCAGGGCAGCAATCTGAGATCCAAGAGTCTCGGAAACATTGCACACTGTTTAAATTTTCAAGCATTCTCTCTCTCTTTTTCCTCCTTCTCCTCTTTTTTCCTCTTTGTCTTCTTCTCTTCTCCTCCTCCTCTTCCTCCTCCTCCTCTTCATCTTCATCATCATCATCATCATCATCATCATCATCATCGTCATCACTATTTTCCTTTTGGACACAGGGTCTTTATATGTAGCTTTGCCTGACCTGGAACTCACTATGTAGACCAGACCGGCCTTTAACCTGCCTCTGCCGGGAGCACTGGGGCCACAGGTGTGTGCTGCCATAACTGGACTTAAGTCTTCAGGCTCCACCCCTATGCCTACAGACTTAGGAGTCCCATCCCCTGAGAGGTTGCTGGCTGTCAGGGCCAGGTGAGATTTGTGATGAAGCAGGGGGCTAGGCTGACCCAGAGGCTCAAGCCTGTGACTCTCAAATGTAGCAGCAGCAGCAGCAGCAGCAGCAGCAGCAGCCTCCCTGACAGCTTGGATGTTTAGACTGCTGGATCCTAAGAACATTCTAGAAACTCCTGGGGCCACCGTTTGAGAAACACTGATGTCATCTTCCGCAGTGTGGTCTTGTCATTCTCTTAGCCCTGGGGTGGGCCGAGGTGGTGGCTGGGAGTCTGCAGAGCCTGCCAAGCAATGCATTCTGTTTGTTTTGTTTTCGAGACAGGGTTTTTCTTAGCCCCAGCTGTCCTGAAACTCACTCTGTAGACTAGGCTTCCTGGCTCTGCCTCCCAAGTGCTGAGCCACCAACCACAGCCTGGCAAGGCCAGCAATCCATTCTCAGTCTTTTGGCTGAAATCAAATGGAGGGTGCTAGAGCCCTGCCCTCCTTGAAATAAGACCACTTCATCTGGCTTTTACATCAAGTTTCCACAGTGGGGTTTTCTGAGATAACGATGCTTTGCACACCACACCAAAAGCAAAATCCCTCAGGACCGCATTCATCCCTGTGCCTGCCTCCATCCTTCTGATCCAGTAAGAAACCTGAGGAGCATCTCGTGGGTTAACACCAGAGCCACATCAGAGCTCCTGGGCCCCAGGCGTCCCACAGCCCTGCACCAGCCTTGCTTGAGGCTAAGCAAATAGCTATTCTTGGAGCCCTGGCAGAGGCCACAAAGGCACCATTGTCCCATGTGGATCCTGTTGGCTGCCTCCTCCCCGGGGAAGATCCTATTAGAATCCCCTGAAGAAACCCGAGAGCATGGGGCTCCAGATGGCGTGGGGTCCCTAGAGCCTGTGGGACAGTATTGAGGGAGGAAAGGAATGGGGTGAGGTGGCTTTGACCTCCTGGCTTACTGGAGAGAGTCTCACAGAGAGCATGCTTGGGACGAAAGGCTGGCCCTGAGACCCATGTCTGCACTGTGTCCCAGCACCAGGTGGGACAGTAAATGGACACTTCCTGATTAGCTTTCCAAGCTGGTATCAGAGCATTTTATACATCTATTAACTCTGTGTGTGTGTGAGTGTGTGAGTGTGTGAGTGTGTGTGTGTGTGTACGCATGCGCGTGCACATATGCAAACCAAAGGTTGATGCTAGTTCCTGTATTGATTTCCGCCTTAGTTTTTGAGATAGGGTCTCTCACTGAACCCTAGTGAACCGTTTTAGCTAGATGGGTGAGGCCCTGGAATCCACTTGTCTCTGCCCCCCAGTGCTGCAGTTACAGACCTATGCTGCTGCGCCCAGCTTTTGTGTGGGCGCTGGGGATCTGAACTCAGGTCCTTATGCTTGCAAACAAGCACTTCCAGCCGCTCACTGTGCACTGTAGTTCCTGATACCTGGAATGCTGTTCCCCCGAATCTCTGCCTGCCCAATGCCTGCCTCTCCATGAGGGGATTTGTGCCTGTGTTCCACTGCAGGCTGTGTCTTCTTCCTCATATTGTTTCCGCTCTGGCCTGGTCCAGGCACACAGTCAGTAAAACCAATTGATGGAGATGGGGCTGGAGGAGGAGGGTTCGGTCACACGGTCTTTTATTCACTCAACACGCATCTCTTGAGCATTTACTATGTACCAGGCAGAGTTCTTGGTGCTGAAGAAACACTGGCTAAAAAGTTAACACATCTCTCGCCCCATGGAGCTTATATTCCAGTTACAGAGAAAGACTTTGGTAGATTATGCGATCAATTGCGATGACCACAATAGAGACATGAATTGCCAGGCTGGGGATGTAGCTCAGTAGTAGTGTGCTTGCATAACATGTGAAGGTCTTGGGTTCTGAAAATATGGGGTGCATGATGTCGGGGGGGCATCTCAGACAGATTCTCTGAGGATGTAACATTTGAGCTAAGAGTCTAAATTTTATTCAGAATTAGTTAAGTCCATGGGCCTGGAATCTCAGCATCAGCTACAGGGCGGTAAGTACACTTCTGTCTCAGGAAGATTTCTTCTGAGCTCCAAGCTGCCCTGATGCTGTGGGACCAGGAGGCCTGACCTGGAGAAATGGGCAGAAGGTGAGTGCACGTATGTGCACACATGAGCATGCACGAGCTTGCACACACGCATACAGGAGGGGGAGGGGGGTCGTGACTGGGGAGAGAAGTCCCAGACATGGCGGAGCTAGCCTTTCTCCTGAGGGAGGGAAGTCACCCAGGGCTTGCAAGCAAGGAGGGATTTTAGAAGAAAAATAACAGAAGTGTGGGGGAGGGTTCGGCTAGTAAGTGAGTCTGGGATGGTGGCTGCCATGAGGGTTGGTGGTGGCTTGGGGGCTGGACAGTGGCAATGGAAAGAGAGAAATGGCTAGGCAGACTTGTGCCCAGCTTCTCAAATGCTGTGTGGCTTCTGGGTAGTCACCCAGCCTGTCTGATCTTGTCTCAGACAGTGGGAGAAAGTCTCAGGCGTAGCCCGGCAGGGCTGAGGAGGCCCACAGAGCTGCACACTGGAGGGTGTGATGCGCCTGTTCTTTGCTGGCCTCTGGCTCTCAGTTTGTCCATTTGGCTTGGCCCTCATTAACACCAGCCGGGGTTCATCCTTGGAGTGACCCCAGCTCCTGGCAGCCGGGGTGTGACATCCTGCCCCTGGGACTTTGGAGGAGTTGGAAGGGGGAGTTGTGGGTGCCAGCCTGGTAAGCACCCTCAGCGACAGAGGTGAGGGAAGGGAGGGAGATCTCAGCCCATGCCTCACGCCATTCCTCACTATTGTGGTGGCCAGAGTCCTGAGGGCTGGCACTGGCCGCAGCAGGTTCGATGGAGGTAAACCTTGGCATGTGTGTATAGCCTGCCTCCTTCTCTACCTGGTCTACCAGGAACCCATCACAGGTGCTGGTGCTGTCCACAGGAAGAAAGAGTCTGATCTCTGATGACTCCCTTTCTCAGAAGCCTTCTGAGACCCCCTCCTACCCACAGAACAACATCTAGTCCCCGAGGAAAGCATCCAAAGGCCTACTTCTTGCTCTTTGGCCCCAGCCACTGAAATGACCCGTTTACTGTCTCCATGGGCCCCACTTTCCTGTCAGGTGGGTTTGTGTGAGGAACCCTTGCCTGTCTTACAAGACCCAGCATAGCTGCCACCTCTTCCAGGAAGTCTTCCCTGATCCCATCAGCCAGATCACCTTATTCTTTCCCTTAGCCAGCGCCCCAAATGCTAACAGGTGTACATTTTTCCCATGGGTCCCATGAACACTTTGAGGGCAGTAAGTGACTTATCATGATGGGTGATACTGTAATATACCCAATCTGATCCACAGCAACAACTTACGGAGAATTCACCACTGCAAGCCACAGGCTCTCAATCCATACTTTACACAGCCCCACAGACAAGCACACTGAGATTCCTGCAGAATCCATCCTTGCTTCAGATAGGTCTCCGGACTCTCACGGCAAGGCGTGAATGAACTGTGTGAGCCTTGGAGAACCCATAGGTTGGAGTCCTCACCATGGTCCTCCAAGCAAGGACCCAGAGAAGATCAAGTGGGCTTGATCAAGAGGCTCCTGGGGAGCTGAAGATTCCCCTGATACCCCGCTTATTTGTAGATAAGAGTCTGGGGCCCAGAGGGGACGGTTAACAGTGGCTTCCTGTCCTGGACTCTTGGGCTCAGGGTCCAGCATGGCTATGTGTGGGCAGGAAGAGCCAGTCACTTCTAAACCCTGGTGTTTTGGGATGCACGCTCCTGGGGCTACATTATCTTCCTAACTTGGGGACCTCATCTCAGTGAGGAAGAGCCTCAGGGGGCCCCCTAAGTGAAGCTACTGTGAGCCTAG
>LR749784.1:846870-934370 GCA_902729485.2 Mus minutoides | reverse complement strand
TATGTATGTGTTTTATGTGTGTGCATGTGTTGGGGGTGGGTGTGATAAGTAGACATGAGTGCTAGGGGAAGATGCTGGGTGTCCTGTGCTGATACTCTCTGCCAGGGGCTCTCACTGACCCTGGGACTGAGCTGATAAGCCCTCAGCAACCTTCTATCTCTGCTCCCCACAGAGCACAGGAGCACACAGCCACACCTAGCTTTTTACATGGGAACCTGAGGATCAAACTGAGATCCTCGTGCTTATGGCGATGCATTTACCCTCTGAGTCATTTCTCCAGCTCCAACTTTTCTTTTCTTCTGGTTGTTTTGAGACAGGGCCTTACTAGCTAGCCCTGTCTGGCCAGAAGGTTGCCCTGTAGTCCAGACTGGCCTCAAACTCACAGGGCTCCATCCCCGCCTCTGCCTCTCAAGTGCTGGGTTCAAGGCATGCACTACACACCCAGTTTCCAGTACTAATTAAAATAAATAACTTTTATGAATGTTTTTTAGAGGTGGGGTGGGAGACAAGGTCTCTCTGTGTAGCTTTGGCTGTCCTGGAACTCACTATGTAGACCAGACTAGTCTTGAACATACAGGGATCCTCCTGCCTCTGCCTCCCATCCCAGTACTGGGATTACGGGCCTTTTTTTCTCCTTTTTGAGGTATGCATGCATGTGTTGGGGGTATACTGAGGCAGGGTCATGTTATGCTGCCCAAGCTGAGCTGGAATTCACTATGTAGTCTAAATGAGCCTTCGGTGTGTGGTCCTCTGACCACAGCTTCTGGTGTGTAAGGATTACAGGTGTGGGACCACCATGTCTGGTTAACTTTTTTTTTTTTTTTTGGTTTTTCGAGACAGGGTTTCTCTGTGTAGCCCTGGCTGTCCTGGAACTCACTCTGTAGACCAGGCTGGCCTCAAACTCAGAAATCCGCCTGCCTCTGCCTCCCGAGTGCTGGGATTAAAGGCTTGCGCCACCACGCCCGGCCTTGGTTAACTTATTTTTAAAGGTAGACTACTACAACATTTGCAACGACAACCATGGCCTGCGTTCAGCTTCCTTTGGGCAGGTTATGGTCTAGGCTGTGCTTGCTGACTCTTGGTGTTGGGGAACTCTCTGAACTGTGAGTCCTGGCTGAGGCTGGTGGACACCTGCCCCTTTGCTGGGCCTCTCTCTGCTTAGTGGGGCAAGGACAAGGACTTAGGCACAGACCCCCTTTGTTCCTTACGCCCCAGCAGAGGCAGCATGCCAGTCTTTCAGACGGTTCCCACAGAGCCCCAGTAGGCAAGCAGACAGGCACGGTGACAACTGTGGCTTAGGGCCCAGGATCCCAGCTTACCCCTTGGCAGTGCCCAGTTCAGAGCTTGGAGTGGGAAGAGATGGGAACCCTCCCAGGCCACAGGCACCTAGACCATACCCCACCCCTGTGTTATATTCCTGCTTTGGGGGTCTATATGAAGGACCGCTGAAGTTCAGGCCTAGGTGACGTGGAGGCGAGGGCTGAGGTTTAAAGGCTAAAGGAGCAGAGAGGGGCCCCGTCTCAGGCTTGCTGGGACCAGCGGGGCCAGGGCCTCCTGTAGAAGCGGCTGTGCAGCTGGGAAGAAGCTGGAGAGCGTGCAGGAGAGCATGAGGGGGTGCTCAGGTGGGCTCTGGGAGGCTCTGGAGAGTCAGGAGCTTTAGGGTCAGAATGGTCTGGGAACAGCTCATAGAGGATGTAAAGGCACAGGGTCTCACCTCAGAATCCGGCATGCCCCTCCCTCCAGCACTAAGCCCTCCCACAATCTCAAGGCAGAACACTAGGAGCTAGGAGCAAATGGTGGCTTCAGTGTGGCCTCTCAGGCTGCTCAGACTACTCCTTCCCCGTAGCACCTTTCCGAGGTCCCACACTATACCCTATCCGTTTCCCTGGGGTTGTGGGACACACTCTGCGCGATTCCTTCACCCTGCTGTCTCGGGTACCCTAACCCCCATCAAGCATGTGGGCAGAGAAGATGGGGAAGGAACAGGTCCTGGCTCCCAGGGCCACAGCGGGTGGAAAGTGACCCCTCTCTGATCTCAGGGTGAAGTCAGGAAAGGCATTTGGGGACACAGCTCACAGCCAATGCCTCGGGACAGGCAACCACCAGCAACCCCCCGGAGGGTGAAATCGGATAAGTACCAGGCCAGATTCCACGTGGGCAGCTCCCCATTTGGGCAAGCCAGTCCCCAGCACATCCCAGGCTGTTTCTGCTTGCAGGGGTTGGAAGTCCACTGGTGGAGCAGGATGGGCTGGGGTGAAAGGTCAGCCAAGAAGGGATGGGGGAGTAAAAGGGGCGTGTTACAGAGAGCCCATGTGAGTTGAGGTCACCCAGGAGAGGGGCTGGAAAGACCAGGCATGAGAAGGCTACGTTTAAGGTGCAGTCTCAGAGAGGAGACTGTGACAGGGGCTGTAACTGAGTGTCTTAGAGGGGCCGCAGGATTGCATGGTAGTGGATCCTGGGCTGGGCTGTCTCTGGATTTCTGAGGCTCTCCAACTGAGGGGCAACCGGGATACTAAAGTTAGGTCCAAGGTCACAGGATTTGTGAAGGGTAGGTGAGAGGATAACTCGCTCACCTGTAGACATCGGTCCAGAGCTGCGTGCCCAGCACGTACACCGCCTCCACGCGGCTCCCGTACTGCAGCCGCACGGTCCGTTCCCGCAGCATCTTTCCCCCCGCGCAGAGGCGGCTGCAGTCCGCGCTGCTCCCAGGAATGAGCACCTGCTGCAGGTAAGCCCTCCGCTGCTGCGCCTGCGCTCGCTGCCCAGCAGCCGGCGGCCTTAAGCTGCAGCTGGGGGCGGGGTGTGGGCGTGGCTTCCTGCCGGACTCCTCTTGGATTGGGTCTGGCAACCCGTCCATCAAGCCTGGCCCCGCCCTCCAAGCGCCTCTGCCCGCAAGTTGTCAATTCCTGCTTTCCGTGTTTGGCTTGTTCATTCTTTTATTCAGTAAATTCCCCTTTCTGGACGTCCCCTCCCCCTCCAGCTCGGAGGGGCAGAAAATGCGAACAGGAGTAGCCGAAGGGACCAGGCAGGACTGAATAGGTGGCAACCAAAGCCAATCTGGGGCCGGAGAATGCTTCTCAGAGGAAACTCTGAGGCTTCTTAAATTAAATATCTTGGCAACACCAGGGGGTGGAGAGGAGCCTCCTGAACACCTTCGGGAAGCTGGACACCCCCATATTAGATCCACATTGCCATGAAAAATAGGGAGTGGGGTGGAGTGGGGGAAACTGTGGCCCTTGCAGGGACTAGAATGTTAAGCCCAGGCATGAGAGCTACAGCATGAGCCTGGAATGGGGCTATCTGGCCGCCTGAGCAGACTGTGCTGGAGCCAGTAGTGAAGACCCCGGATGGGGCGTGAGAGGGCTGGAGAGGAGAGGACTCATCTGAGTGGTGTTTATGGATGGAGATTTGAGTGGCTCCCGGTGGCTGGGAGGATGTGCCTGGTTGAAGGACAATGGACTGACAGGGCAGAGGATTAGGGCTCCAGCCAGCGACACCAAAAGGCGTGCCAAGGTAGAGGTCAATGTATGGTCCTGCAAGGCCAAGGTGCACGGAGACATCTAGTGGGGTCTGAACCACTCTGAACCCCATCCTCAGGCCCTTTCTCTCTGAACTCAACCCTGGTGCTATGTAGTTTGAGGAAGTGGCTTTTTCGTTAAGGGAATGGAAACTGAAGGGCGGGTGGAGGGATGAATGTCAGAGAGGGAGCGGGACTGAAGGGAGCCCCAGCAAAGGGCGCACTGAATTAAATTACATTGCTCATAGGTATGCCCAAGCACGCCCAGCAGGTCCTCGACTCCGTCCTTCTCCTCCAAATGGTAAGGACCCCAGCTGTTCCTGGGTATCAGGGATCTAGGAGGAATGTGGGTGGAGAAGCAGAGAGGCAGAATCCCAGCCAGAGGGGTCACTGTCTCCTGAAAGGCTTGGGGGTTCAGATCCTGGGAGAAGCTGCTAACTTCTGATTGGTCCCTAGGAGAGCGTTCTCCAATAAGGAGGCAGCATGTGGGAAAGAATCCAAGAGGCACCAGACTGGAAACCCCTGCCCCGCAGAGGTGGGCTTGGGTCTGAGGACCCCTCTGCACCAAGCAAGAGTTCCCACCTCCAACAGGGGCAGAACGGCCCTGTATGTCACAAACTCCTTCCAAGTAAGCGCATGTCTCCTGTCAAGCAAGAGAGTCCCAGCAGAGCGAGGGTTGTGCGATCAGGCAAAGGCTGTGGTTACACAGCTGGGCAGAAATGATGGCGGTGTGTGGTGCGCTCATTACTTATGTGGTTTCTGTGCCCCACACTGCACCCAAATGATACTTACCGAAGTGTTAGAATTAAATTATTTTATCTTTCCAGGAACCCTGTCACTCTTGAGATGAAATAAGAGGGCACAGGGTGGGTGAAGAGCTAACCTGGGGATGCATAGCTCCTGACAGTAGCAGTGCAGGAACCGGGGCGGGGGGGGGGGGAAATGACACAGGGTGAGGGTGGCTTGCCTGCCTCTAGAAAGCTTATAGGTAATTTTTCAGCAAAATGGAAGGTACGAACTGATATTAAATGAGACAATATTCAGAAAACGGTGCAAGACTCAGGATACAAAGCCCCTCTCCGCCGGGCGTGGTGGCGCACGCCTTTAATCCCAGCACTCGGGAGGCAGAGGCAGGCGAATTTCTGAGTTCGAGGCCAGCCTGGTCTACAAAGTGAGTTCCAGGACAGCCAGGGCTATACAGAGAAACCCTGTCTCGAAAAACCAAAAAAAAAAAAAAAAAAAAAAAAGCCCCTCTCCTTATGTAACCTGCCCCTCTCTCGGCACCTACACCCAGGCTTCTGACCTGGTTCTGGCGCACCCCATTGGGCCCCCAGTGCCTGACTTGACAGGATAGGGGCTTTCAGAGCCAAGGGTTTAACATAGCTGAAGTGGTCACAGCTGTTGGTGGATTGAGGGCCGGAGGTCTCGCACATTACAGTCGCTCCAGCTGCTTCTCCAGAGCCTAGAAAATCCACATGGCATCTCTCAGTGCCTTTAGGAGGGTGCCAACAAAGGCCAGGCTCAGATCTGGCCAGTTCCCAACACCGACAGTCCTGGGCCACTCCTCCAATACAACTCCTGTCAAACTTGGGACCAGAGAGCCTGAGTGCTCTGCTCTGTTGCAGGAAGCCTGACCAGAAGTGACTTAAAACATCAATGAGCCTGCTTTGATGTGGGCAGTTCACCAAGGGTATCATATAGGCAAGAATTTTTTTTTAATGCCTAGTGACTGGGGAAAATTTTTTTAAAAAGCATGACCATCCAGGACCTAGCAGTGAAGATCAATGTGAGCATTTTTTTTTTCAGTAGACCCTCCTCTTTCCGGTGTGTGCACATCTGTATGTGGGTATGCTCACCTGTGTGTGCATGTGTGGAGGTCAGGGGTCAATGTCAGGAGCCTTCCTCTATCATCTTCTACCTTAAGTTATTAATTTCACATGGTGTATGCATGAGTGTTTTTGACTGCATGTATGTCTGTGTACTATATGCATACATAGGAGGTGAGAAGAGGGCATAGGATCCCCTGGAACTGGAGTTATAGACAGCTATGAGCCGCCATGTGGGTGCAGGTCCTCTGGAAGAGCAGCCATTGCTCTTAACTGCTGAGCTGAACCATTTCTGTGGCCCCAGCCTTTCCACCTTTTTTTTTTTTTTTTTTTTTTTTTGAGGCAAGTTCTCTCCAGGAACCTGGAACTCAACATTTTTAGCAAGACTAGAGGGCAAGCAAGGCCACCTACCACACTCATCTGGGGAAAGGGAGCACTTTGCCATGGTCTGAGTCTCATCTTACAGGACTTGCCAGAGGCAACGGCCATGACACGCAGCTCCAATGCTGTGCCAGGACGGGCTCTGACATTTTCCCGTATTGAGGGTTTGGTGGACTCGGGTCATATCTGACTCTGGTGCTCGCTATCTGGGACCCTCTCTGTTTTTGTCTCTATGAAGACAATCCCTGTGGCACCCAGCCTGTGTGATTGCAGATGATACAAGTGATGGCTGCAAACTGCTCAGCCCATTGTGGCCTGGCACCCTGCTGGCTCGTGGTTAACGTCCTCACAGGTGGATGCTGACCTGAAGGTCTCCCCAAAGGGGCCTCTTACTGGGATATTTTCATAGACACTTGAAAATGATGTCCATAGTGTGAGGAACAGCCTGACTCTGCCTCGTGACTTGGGCTCTATCTGAATCTGTGGAACTCGGTGACGGTGTGACCTCTCCATGGAGACAGGCATCCTGGCGGGTTACAGACCAGAGTGGACTTGAGACGGAGGTGGCTGCTTTTCCCACTATGGCTGTGCGAGGGACTGGCAGACTTGGCCTTGCCTTATTCCTCACATCTGGCTTTTCCCCAGAAGACTCCTGTGTCTTCTCTTCTCCCTGTGGTGAACGAGGGGCAGTGGGGGATGGAATCGGCAAGAGCTATGATGGCGGTGATGATGACGATGAAGATGATGACGACGACGACGACGGCACAACACTTGATGGAGTAAGCCAAAATATACAGTTCACCAGAAGATACTTAGGGAAATGATCCCGCGAAGGCTGGAAGAGGCAGTGACCACAAGGTGGCGCCAGCTCTCCATTCTGGAGGCACAGGAACCAGCGTTCTCAGTGACAGCCTCCTGCAGTTGTCTGACCTTTTGCTCCCTAGGGCTAGGGGTTGGGATTCAGGGATTCCTTTTGTGTCAGGTCAGGTCAGTGCCGCCCCCCCCCCGCCCCCATACCCGTGAGACCTGATCTCTGGTCAGAGAAACGATGGAGAACCCAAGTGACCCAGTGACCTGGCTGCTGTCATGCTGCACTTTGGGCAGTAGAGGCGGGTCCTCTAGATCCATCCTATCACTTTGATGTGTTTGTCAATAACTCCATGAGTCTGGGTTATTGATTCATTGTTTTAACGTTTTTTGTTTTGATTTATTTTATTATATGTAAGTACACTGTAGCTGTCCTCAGACACTCCAGAAGAAGGAGCCAGATCTTGTTACGGATGGTTGTGAGCCACCATGTGGTTGCTGGGATTTGAACTTATCACCTTCGGAAGAGCAGTCGGGTGCTCTTACCCGCTGAGCCATCTCACTTTAATGATGTGTTTGTGTGTGGTTTACACACAGGTGTCTGGGTGTCCATGGAGGCAGAGGTGTCGATGTCACCTGTTGTCAGCTGACATACAGGTGGGAGGTTATGCTTCAGGTGACAGTGGCCGCATGGACCAGTTGGGTGAGCTTACAGAGGCCGTGTGGAGCTGAAAGAACTTTCTGGAACAATTCCTGGAGACTTTGGGTGAATGCCATGGCCCCCACACACCTCCCGACCTCCCCTCATCATCCCCTACCCCTTCACCACCACCAGCAGGAGGCTCTGGGAACCCAAGAAGCTCTGTCTAAACCCATAAGAGGACTGTGGAAGGGGAGCAGGAAAACAGGGACTCCTTCCTTAGGGACAGGGGAGCAGGGCTTAATATCTAGCAGAACTCAGCCTAGAATCTCAAGTCAGAAGCGCCTGAATTTTGAAGCCTGTGCCTCACTCAGTTTCCCCATTGATAAAGGTGAGTGGTGAAAGTTCTATTCCTAATGGCTACAAGAATCTAGTGAGCGAGCGGATAAACAGGACAGAGTGCAGCCCACGCAGGCGGAGTGCAGCCCACGCAGGCCGGGTGCAGCCCACGCAGGCTCAGGTGCAGCCTGGTCCTTTGGGTCACAGGGCACCGCCCTCCCTGAGTCACCAGGAAGGTGACTGCGCTTTAACTCCCACAGCTGTTGTTCCACTTTGGGGTGCAGGTTTGGTTCCCTCAAGGCTTTTGTGATGAAAGTAGAGGGTCAGTTTCCTTCGGTGTTCAAAACAAATACTGTACCAAAGTCATACTGTTGTGTTTTTTGAAAAAGAAAGAAAGAAAGAACCAGGACTGTGTTTGGTGGAGTCTTGGTATGGTGAGGTGGAAGGGGGGGTGTGCCTCTGCCGGCCCATGTTGAGGCATCCCTTCTCCCCCGAGGGACCAGACACACAATGGTATAGTATAGAGTTTATTCAGGGTATGGGGAGGGGACTTGGGATGAGGGGAGAGGGAGAGGGAGGAGGAGTGAGGCAGGCCATGAGCATGGAGAGAGGGGGGAGGAAAGGGAATGGGGAGAGAAGGGACAGAGTGGGAACCCAGAGAACAAGAGAAGAACTAGAGAGAGAGGAGGGAGCAAGCAGCCCCTTTTATAGTGAGTCAGGCACACTTGGCTGTTAACAGGTAACTGTGGGGCGGAGCCTAGAAAAAAAATGCTAACACACATACCCACCCACCCACCCTCAATAGTCTCTAAGCCAGTGGTTCTCAATCTGTGGGTCGTGACCCCTTTGGGGTTTGCATATCAGATACTGTGTATATCATATATTTACATTATGATTCATAACAGTAGCAAAATTCATTTATGAAATAGCAACAAAGTAATTTTATGGCTGGGGCGGTCACCACTGCATTAAAGGGTTGCAGCATTAGGAAGGCTGAGAATCCCTGCTTTAAGCTGTGCGTTCAGGTTAAACATCGTTTATGAACACCGTCTGCTCCCAGGTACGTCGTGAGGTACCCGAAGAGTCAAGATTCAGGCGGTGGGCATGAGAATGGTGGCCAGAAAGAGGCTCCTGCGAAGATGTCCTGCACCCTCCCCTTGGCTACTGGACCACTGAAGCTGCAGTTCTGAGGAACTGGAAAGTCCTCAGAGTCTCCCACAGAGACCTGGGGTTAACCGGCGAAGGAATTTCTGAGAATCTCTTGGTTCTGGTAGAACCACGTGGTTCTAGGCAGCTGGTCAGACCACCTAGGGGAGATACTGGAGCACAGGTCAAGATGGGTCAGTGATGGGCGGGGCCATACCCTGATGGAGACCGCTTAGTTACCCGCCTCTCGCCCCTCCATTTAAACCTGAACCTCACCCTGTCTCGAAAAACAAACAAACAAACAAACAAACAAACAAAAAATCACTGTCCTAACCCAGAGGGTGGACTTCGGGAAGAGAGGTCCTTGGATATATCTGTGCTTTTCTGCTCAGTGCCGGGCTGTGGGGGGTGGGGCTGGGGGTGGGGGTGGGCAAGGGTGGGGCACGTCAGGCTCTGGCCTGAGCAGCTGCTACCCCTATCTCTCTCCCACGCAGTCCTTTGCTTTTGTCTCTCCTCCTCTCTGCAATAATGCCCTCACATTACTATTCCTTTGGGTTTTCTTTGCCTTATGAAGACACCGTGTCCCTTACAACTTACTTTGTGTCTCATACAGCGTGAGTTTCTTTTACTATGCATTTTGAGGCCCTGAGGGGGCCCTTAGATTGAGAACCTAAAAAGTCAAAGGAAAAGAAAAATTCCTTGAGACAGACTCTCCCTATGCAGTCCTGGCTAGCCTGGAACTTGTAGACCAGGCTGGACTGGAACTCACAGAGAGCTCTGCTCCTGCCTCTGTGTGTGCGTGCGTTTGTTTGTTTGTTTGTTTGTTTTCGAGACAGGGTTTCTCTGTATAGCCCTGGCTGTCCTGCAACTCATTCTGTAGACCAGGCTGGCCTCGAACTCAGAAATCCACCCGCCTCTGCCTCCCAAGGGCTGGGATTAAAGGCGTGCACCACCACGCCCAGAAAAGTATCCAACTATTAATGTGTGTGGTTGAATATGTGATTTAAGCTTTAGTAATGTTTCTTTAGTAATGTTACAAATATGGGTGCCCTTGAGTTTAGGGTCTAGATATTCAAAATTGAGATGCCAACCTGGTGGATTTTCCTTTGATGTATATGAAGTATCCTTCCTTATCTCTTGTTTTTGGCTCAAAGTCTGTTTTGTTAGTTATCAGAATGGCTCTAGAGTTTACTTCTTGGGTTCAATTGCTTGGAAAACTTTTTCCAGACCTTTGCTCTGAAGTGATGTCTATCTTTGATGTTGAGGTGTGTTTCTTGTGTGCAGCAGAATGATGGATCCTGTTTTCACATCCATTCTGTTAATCTGTGTCTTTTTATTGGGGAATTGAGTCCATTGATGTTGAGAGATATTTATAACCAAAAATTGTTAATTCCTGTTATTTTAATGTTGCTGATGGTTGCCCGTGTGTGTGTGTGTGTGTATGTGTTTCTCTTCTTCTTTTTTTTTTTTCCTGCATTTTCTTGTGTGTAGTTAACCTCCTCAGGTTGGAATTTTCCTTCTAGTATCTTCTGTAGGGCTGGGTTTATGAATAGATATTGTTTAAATTTGGCTTTGCCTAGACTATCTTGTTTTCTCTGTCTAGGTGATTGAGAGTTTTGCTGGATATAATAGTCTGGACTGGCATCTGAGATCTCTTAGGGTCTGCAAGACATCTGCCCAGCCCCTCTGGCTTTTAGAGTCTCTGTTGAGAAGTCAGGTGTAATTCTGATAGGTCTGCCTTTATATGTTACTTGGCCTTTTCCCTTTGCAGCTTTTACTAGTCTTTCTTTGTTCTGTACATTTAGTGTTTTGATTATGTGGTGATGGGTGGGGAATTTTATTTTCAGGTCTAATCATTTGGTGTTCTGTAAGCTTTTTTGAATATCTATAGGCATCTCTTTCTTTAAGTTAGGGACATTTTCTTCTATGATTTTGTTGAAAATATTTTCTAGACCTTTGAGCTGGAATCTTCTCTTTCTTCTAATCCTATTCTTTTTTTTTTTTTTTTTGGTTTTTTATGACAAGGTTTCTCTGTATAGCCCTGGATGTCCTGGAGCTCACTTTGTAGACCAGGCTGGCCTTGAACTCAGAAATCCGCCTGCCTTTGCCTCCCGAGTGCTGGGATTAAAGGCGTGTTTGTTTTCAAGACAGCATCTTACTATGAAGCTCAGGCTGGCTGGGAATTTTGGGTCTTCTGCCTTAGCGTTTGGAATGTCCTGACTCCAGATGCATGCCATAGCACCCAGCCAACTCCACTGGTTTTTAATAGCGGATAATACAATGTCGTGATCCAAACTCCCCTTTCCAAATACCCCTCAGAGAAACATGTCAACATGGGGCTGGAGTGATGGATCAGCAGTTAAGAGTGCTGTCTGCTCTTGCAGAGGACCTGGGTTTGATTCTTAACACTACCATGGCAGCTCACAAGTGTCTGTAACTCCAATCATTGGGACTCTGACACCCTCACACAGACATACATGCAGGGGCAACACCAACATACCTAAAAAGAAGTGAACGTAAAAAAAGAAGTTAATTTTAAAAAGACAAAGGTCCACACGATCCTGCGATCCTGCGCTGGGGGAAGCAAGTTGCAGTGGACCAGCAGCGGTCAAACAAAGGCTTAAAGATTTAGCAGGGGGGTGGGAGGGGGTGGGGGAGGGGAGATGGCTCAATGGTTAAGAGCAGTGACTGCTCTTCCAGTGGTCTTGAGTTCTACTCCCAGCAACCATATGGTGGCTCACAACCATCTGTAATGGGATCAGATGCCCTCCTCTGGTGTGTCTGAAGACAGGTACTATGTACTCATATACATAAAGCAAATAAATAGGTCTTTTAAAAGGAAAAAAATAGTTTCAGGGAAACTACATTGTGCCAATTAATACATTGTTTCAGTTGCTGCTTCGGCGTCTTGTTTTTTTTTTTTTTTTTGGTTTTTCGAGACAGGGTTTCTCCAGACAGGGTTTCTCTGTGTAGCCCTGGCTGTCTTGGAAATCACTCTGTAGACCAGGCTGGCCTCGAACTCAGAAATCTGCCTGCCTCTGCCTCCTGAGTGTTGGGATCAAAGGCGTGTGCCACCACTGCTCGGCCACGTCTTGTTATTTTTACTGACCACTTACATGGTTTGTGTGCGTGTGGGTGTGTGTGCACGCGTGTGCCTGTGTACTGCCTGACTTAGGCCTGGGAATTGAGCTAAAATCGTCTGGAAAAGCGGGAGTCACTTTTAATCACAGTATCGTGGTCACTTTTTTTTTTCTTTTTGAGACACTTTCACTCTGTAGCCCAGGCTTGAAATCGCGATCTCCTTGCCTGTGCTGGGCTTACAGCTGTCTGCCATTGTCAGGGTGACTTTTATACTTTGTATGATAGCATGTCTCTGTGTTTTCAATTGTTAAATCTGCACTGGCAGAGAGCTGAATGCTAGCAGATTTTGCTATTGGCATTTCTATGGCCCCTCACTGGCCTGATATTTCTGAGCATTCATTCTTCCTCATCTGCCTGAAGGCAATCTAGAACTGTATCAGAGGTGGTCTCGCTGCTGATTGGTTGTAAGAGAAATCTGATGGCCAATATCTTGGGCCGAACTTCCAGACATAGAGAGGGATGCTGAGAGAAGAGACCAAGATTTGGGAGCAGATGCAGAGGAGAACAGATAAGCTGAGAGGTGTAGAGTTAGCCACATGGTGCATCGTAGGCTGGAATAATCAGGTCAAGTTTAAAAGACAGCTGGGAGATGGCCCCAGCAAAAAGCGTAAGCTTTAAACTCTATAGAAGACTCCATGCCCTTATTCATATGGCTGGTGAGTATGTGAAAAGCCCACGCTATATGCCACCACACCTTCCAGAAGTTTCCTTTTCTTACAGTCCTGGGAATACACCCAGGGCCTTGTGCACTTCAGGAAGTGCTCTTTCCCGGTTCCACACGTCTATTCTTGAAAAGCCAGTTTCAGAGAGTCCTTGGGTGGATTCTAGAGGCTTCTCCTGAAACACAGCTTAAGCACGTTATTGTTTTTTTTAACTAAATGATTTCCTTTTATGTGCACTGGTGCTTTGCCTGCACGTGTGTCTGTGTGAGGGTGTCAGATCCCCTGGAGTGACAGATGGGTGTGAGCTGCCATGTGGGTGCTGGGAATTGAACCTGGGTCCTCTGGAAGAGCAGCCACGATCTTAACTGCTGAGCTGAGCTATTGCTCCAGCCCCAAGCATGTTGTTATTTTAAGAATTTATGTTCAGATGTGTCTGGTCCATTTTCTTTCCTATCCACAGACGCTGCCAGGACACTAGAGATTCCTGCCTGTACAGGGTTGGTACTGCATTAGATTCTAGACTCAGGCTCTATCTCCAAGGAGTGCCAAGTCTGGTGGGACACTTATACAGGCTTCAATAGCAAACCCATTAGAACAGAGAGGGAGTGTTAGGAAGAAGCACTCAAGACCAAATGTGAATTGCTTCTGGGACTCACAGTCTGGAAGAGGTGGGCTTTGGACTGGATCTTCAAGGCCAGGTAGGAGTAAGCCGAGAGGGAGATACAGAAGGGTGCTTCCGGGGCTGAGGAGAGAGCTCAGCTGTTCAAAGCTTTTATAGGGTGGTGGTAACACATACCTTTAATCCCAGCACTGGGGAGGCAGACACAACTGAATCTCTGAGTTCGAGGCCAGCTTGCTCTACAGAGCAAGTTTCAGAATGGACAGGGATACATAGAGAAACTCTGTCTCAAACAAAACAAGAACAAAAAAGAAGTTTTTGTTGTTTTTGTAGAAGACTGAGGTTTGGTTCCCATCACCCATATCGGGTGACTCACAACCACAAGTAACTCCAGTTCTAAAAGACCCAAAGCTCTTTGTCCTCTGTGGGCCTTGCACACACACACACACACACACACACACACACACACACACACATGCATGCAGTGAAACACACATACGTGAATAGAAATTATGCATAAATTAAGAAAAAATAAAGGGAAGGAAAAAGAAGGCTGTTATTGCCTTGCCCGAGGGTTCTAAGTGTGGCCTAGGGATGTGAGCAGTTGGGAATGCTTCCAAGATGGATTCATACACTGGTCTGGGCCCCAGCTCCTGCTTCCTGCTTCTCCAGCTGCCACTCCAATCATGTGTCTACAGACAGGGGCTGAGGTGGGAGAGCCAAGGTCTGTGTGTGTGGAAAAGAGTGAGACCCTTGGCCTTGAGGGTCTCCAAATTCTACTTCTGTGGCACCAACAGGTTCCAGGCATACAAGAAATAAACACTGAGCCGGGCGTGGTGGCTCACGCCTTTAATCCCAGCACTCAGGAGGCAGAGGCAGGCGGATTTCTGAGTTCGAGGCCAGCCTGGTCTACAGAGTGAGTTCCAGGACAGCCAGGGCTATACAGAGAAACCCTGTCTCAAAAAAAACTAAAAAAAAAAAAAAAGAAATAAACACTGGAGGTGCAGAGGAAAGGAGAGTGAAGAGGGGGTCAGGCACCCCACAGAGAACATGTTGGTTCATATTAAAGGGGCCAGTGAGATGGCTCAGCAGGTCAGGCGATTGCTGCCAAGCCTGATGACCTGAGTTTGATCCTGGGACCTACATAGTGGGAGGAGAGGACTGATTTTTTTCAGGTTGCCCCTGACTCCCACACATGGGCTCATGTATACATATACACAGAGTAAAATTAATTTGTAATTTTAAAAAGACACATTAAAATTGTGATTATAATCCCAGCACTCAGGCAGGCTGATCTCTGAGTTCCAGGAGACTATGGTCTACAGAGTGAGTTCTAGGACAGCCAGGGCTATGGAGTAAGATGTTATCCAAAAAAGGAGGAGGAGGAAGAAGAGGAAGAAGAAAAAGAGGAGGAGGGGGGAGGGGGAGGAGGGGGAGGAGGAGAAAAGAAAAAAAGAAAAAGAAAAGAAATTGTGACACCCCCCCCCCCCAGCAAGATGTTGTCACTGGGAAAAAGAAACTTCCTTCTTCCCTGGGTGACTCTTCAGAAGAGGTGACATTTTTAGTGACAGGGAAAGGGTACAAGAAAACCTGAGCCACTATTTCATCAGGAATTTTCAGAAGAGAAAGAATGTGTGTGAGAGTGACCTGGGAGGGGGGGGGGCTGGCACCTGACAGGACAACCACAAACAATTCACCAGGATGTATCCTGTCATCTGGTCCTTGAAACCCAAGGACAAGAAATTGTCCAGCTAAAAGAAAAGGAAGAAGTGCTGTGATTGGATGTCGTACAAGACCCAGGCCGCCCTTCGGCTCGCAGGGAGACTATGCAGAGAACTGTGGAAACCTCGTCTCGGTGGCTGAGGTAGTGTATACATGCTAATTCCCTCCGGTTTCTTACATAATAGATGTATTCCTGATGAAGGCTGTCGTGGCTGTAACTGACTGGCGGGCAGCTTGGGTTAATATACAGGAGATACAGACATAAATGTCTTGGTCATTTTTTTACAACTGTGATAAAAAACAAACAAACAAAAAATCCCACCGTGACCAAAACAACTTCTAGAAGGGTTGATTTGGGGCTTTCGGAGGGTGAGTCCATGACCATCGTGACAGGGAGCATGACAGCAGGCAGGCAGGCATGGCACGGAAGCTGGAGCTCACATTCTGAGTCATAGCTACCAGGCGTCAGGGAGAAGGAGGACATGGGGTCTGGGAATGGCTACCAAGGCCACGCCTCCCAATCCTTGCCAAACAGTTCCACCAACTGGAGACCAAGTATTCAAACATAAGCCTATGGGAGCCATTCTCAATCAAACCACCATAATAAGTATATGTGATTTATTAAAAACGTGCCATATATAAAATGCAGGTATAAATATACACAGAGTAGAAAGAGAATGGCAGAGAGAAGAAGAGCAAAAGAGAGGAAAGATGGAGGGAGGAAAGTGTAAAAGGGGGAGGGGGGAGGGGAGAAGAAGAACGTTTTTTTTGAATCTGGGAAATCTGGAGAGGTGAGTGAGGGTAACTGGGAAGTTGTATAATTCTTGTACTTTGAGGTACACCTGAAACTGCATCAATAAAACTTTATGTCAAAGTCTAGAGTTGATGGGTCCTAAGCATTACTGTTTTGCAATGGGTGCTAGGGTTGAACCCAGAGCCTCTTGCATGCAAGGAAAGAGCTGTACCATGAGAGCCACACACTGTGACACTGAGCTACCCCCTCTAGGGGATGCTCCATGGGACTGTGACCCCAAGGTCTGTCCCACTGGGCAACAATGCCAGCTCTGTTTGGGCTACTCCCCTAGGATCTACTGTGCCTCTGAGCCACACCCTCAGAATCTGGGCTGCATCTGTGTTTCTCTCTGGGTCAGCAGGAATGTGCATCTGGCCAGATGTGCTGGAACCTCCTGTGCTTAGAGGCTCCAGGGAGGGAAGGCTAGCTATGCCTTGTGAGGAAGCTGATGAAAGACAGTGCCTCGGGGAAAAGGGAGAGCCATCTTCCAGAACTCAAAGAGGGCTCGTGAGGACAGAGGAGTGACCACGTTGTGATCCTTCAGCAGATGCTGGTGTGGGAGCCAGCTGAAGTGGGTGGAACAGCTGGTGGGAGAGGCTGGGAAGGCACAGACCTCACAACTCAGGGAGTTTACAGAGAAACGGGGCAGAAGTCAGCTCTCTCTCTCTCTCTCTCTCTCTCTCTGTGTGTCTATATGTCTGTGTGTGTCTCTGTGTCTGTCTGTTGGTCTCTCTGTCTCTGTGTGTCTGCATGTGAGGATGATTCAGAAGAGAAACTGGTGACACTTGAGAGAGCAGGCACAGGTGTCAAGTTTTCCTTAGGTGCCCCAAACTGTCCAGTGGTGAAAGTGTATGGAAACACCAGGCCCCCCACCCCCCACCACCACAGCAGCTCCTGTCACGGGCATATACCTGCCTGCCAAAGCTCACTGCACTCGCAGAAGCAAAGAGTCACAAACATGTTCCCACTCCCCACTAGACCGCACAGCTTTGGATAGCTGAGCTACTACACACAGGCCTCAGTTTCCCCACCTGTTCAATGCAGAGAGTCAAAGGGACTGCCCTTCAGTGGCTGTGAGGGTTCTGTGAGAGAATCCTTGTTGAGTAGTGGTCTAGGCCTGGAAGGCTCTTTCCCAGAAACCACATGGCAGGATCCAGAGAGACCGTTTGGGGAATGTGCACATGTATGTATTCATGTGTTTACATGCATGCACACGTGCGCACTATTGGCATCTGGTAAGCAGAGACCAAAGACAGTGTTCAGGGTGGTATGATACACAGAAATTGGCTTCCCACTCTCAGAGAAATCCTAATGGACTTGAAGCTCTGTGTAGAGGGGTACATAGGTAACCCCAGCACTTAGGAGGCTGAGGCAGGAGGATCAAGAGTTCAAGGCTAGGCTGAGCTCATAGCAGGACTATATCTTAAAAGAAAGAGGGGAGAGAAGGAGGAGGGAAGGAAGAAGGGAGGGAGGGAAAGAGAAACAGATATAGAGAGTCAGAAAGGGAGACAGAGGGGGGAGGGGTACTTCTGAGAAAGAGAGCCGTGCTGTCAGCATGACCAGCTCAGAGGGAACTCAGCACTGAGAGCTCCGCCAACAGCTCTGGCACGGACCTGGCCCTAGAGGCTTGATGCTGACCAAGGATGGGACGGATCTCAGTTCAATGATATAAACATAGCATCAGGACCACAGCACCAAAGCCCTTCTTAGAGACAGGGCTCAGTGAGGCTGATTTCAGATCTCAGCCTTGGGTAGATGGAGTACCACCTTGTCTCCTGGAGAGACGTCCAGCAGTTAAGAACTCCCAGTGTTCTTACATAGGATTTGGATTCAACACCCAGTACCCGGGTTGGTCTCTCTCTCAGCTCAAAAGCCCCACAACTCCAGCTCCAAGGCATCTGACGCCCTCTTCTGGACACCATGGGTACTGCACCCACAATGTGTACATACACCCATACACATAATTTAAAAAAACAAAAAGTTTAAAAACTGAAAAATGAATCCTTTAAACACCAAAGGATATAGAGCCATCTATACATTCCAGAATGTTCTATCCCTCACTTCTAAGTCTTCAGACCACATTCTTTTCTGTTTTACCAGTTCACTGTGGGTTTCTGTGTTATCCCTCAAAGAGCCAGATTCATTTATTTGACACTCTGTGAGTGCTGGGATCCAGGCACAAGCCTAAACTGTAAAGCCTGAAATTGGTCCCTAGAACATTCCTTTAGTCTCTAGCAGAAGAAGGAGAGCAGTCAGCTGGTCAGCTCTCCAGGGCTTCTGCAGGGAGTCTATCGAACCATCAGGAAGTTCCTTGTTTTTCCCATGTAACCTGGGAATGATGTCATTCTTGCAGTGGCATAGTGTGTGTGGGGGGGCAGGGCCTCCCTTTTGAAGTCCTAGGATTTGGGAGGGGGATTTGTGTGGTGTGATCGGGACAAGGCATGTGCACCTGGCCCTGTAGTGACCGTGACGATCATCATCAGCAAACGGGGTGTGAGCTGGCACGGGTACTTAGCGGGGATTAGGTGGATCAGGGCTGGCTGTGAGGTTGGTAGTGACTAATGCTATCATTCTAGTCCAGGGCGGGGACCTGAAGGAGAGATGCCTTGCATGACAGTGGTCCTCTGGGGAAAGCTGAGATTCCCATCCCCAGCACGGCCCACCCCGCCATGGGCTCACAGTGCAGCTGTCTGACACACAGACTCTGCTTCCAGTCACTTTCTTCCCTCGACCTCCACAAATTGAACTTTTCAAGCCCCGGCTTCCTTACACAACCGAGGTAAATCTCAACCTAACAGTTACAGGGTAGAATAACCGAGCACCTGCGTGGCCTTCACAAGGCCCTGGGTTTGATCCCCCAACCCCACCAGGACGAGTGAATAAGCACTGCACAGGCTCAGTGGAGAGCTCTTCCTAAGGACCAGCATCCTGCCACCGCATCCCCTCAGAGTCACCTGGCTGGAGGTGCAGCCTCCGGAGCCCTGCAAGACCTGCAGAGCCAGACTGCCTCTTAACAAGATCCACAAGGCCCCAGAGCACACTGTGCGTGCTGGAGTCCCAAGTACCAGGTTCTGCCTTGTGACTCCTGCTGGGTTACACTGGGTTATGCCAGGGTGTGGCTTTCTCCTCTGGAAAGCAGAGACCAGTGATATGTGTGTGTGTGTGTGTGTGTATATATATATATATGGAGGCAGTGAGCTGATAGGCTGATACAACCTAAAAGTAGAAAACTATAAACAGTATTTTGTTCAAAATAGGGACTTCACCAATAACTCTGGCACCAAGGGGCCCTGGGTCACTCAGTTTTGCCTGCCCTGTTCAGCCTTCTTTCCTGGGAGGTGGGTCCCTGTCCCTCTAGGACTCAGTTCCCCTCTCTTCTCCTCCCCTCTCCCTGATGGCCAAGCTGGATGCTAGGGCTTTTACATGGTACCTGGAGTGGTCAGAGTGGACAACGGTGTTCGGGTGAGTCTCAAGGAACTAAGGATGGCCTCTCTGGAGTTCCCAGTACCCTTCTGGCTTTCTAACCCTCGATAACCTACACACGCTCTCTCTCTCTCTTTTTTTTTTCCAAGACAGGGGACAGGGTTTCTCTGTATAGCCCTGGATGTCCTGGAATTCACTCTGTAGATCAGGCTGGCTTCGAACTCATGTAGATCCACCTGCCTCTGCCTCCCGAGTGCTAAGATGTAAGGCTTGGGCCACTTGTGCCACAGTACTGCCTGACTCTTGATATCGATTTCTCGGGACTGTCCACCTTGTGCTTCATAACAGCTCTGGGAAGTGTCAATCTCTCCCCGTATTCCTTTGTTCAGTCATGGGCAGGGAGGAGAGAGAGAGAGAGAGAGAGAGAGAGAGAGAGAGAGAGAGAGAGAATCTCTAACACCAGATGGCTCTGCAGTGGTTTACTGCAGGTTAGTAACTGAGGCTGAACCTCACTCACTACCCACGTGGACCCCACAGCCCAAAGCACATGGCAC
The DNA here is from genome assembly GCA_902729485.2 of Mus minutoides. NCBI lineage: Eukaryota > Metazoa > Chordata > Mammalia > Rodentia > Muridae > Mus > Mus minutoides. The sequence goes on along the minus strand of LR749784.1, from coordinate 914,800 downwards.
CTACTGAGCTGCCCCTTGGAGGCTCATTTCTGTCCTCCAGTGTAACTAATGCCCAGGCAGTTGTCAACAAGGAATTCAGACTTCTGCAAGTCTCACACTAGGAGAAGGAAAAGGCCACAGGCTGGGGTCCTTGCCTTCTAGGAGGAGACTCCACACCTTGGGACAATCTGTCAGACCACCTTACAGGACAGACACACTGACATAAGGGTGGCTCAGCTTGGCCACACCTGGACCATGGCTTTAGTTACACATACGTCTGTCTATTTAAAGGACACATCCAGACCCCACACGGTGTACATGTTAGGGCCGGAGGACAGCTTGCAGGGGTCATTTTTCTTCCTCTATCTTTAGGCTCCCAGAAATCAAACTCTCACTATCTGGCTTGGTGGCAAGGGCCTTTACCTGCCGAACCATCTCTCTGGGCCTCTCTCTATTTATAGTTCATTTTAGGAGCAAGAAATGAATGTGGAGGTTGTCACTAGATTTCTTAGTTCCTTTCCCCAAAACAGCCACATGGAGTAAATCTCCTTTCCCTGCTTTGATCGGCTGCTTCTATGATTAATTAGCATATTGGGGACAAGTGGCTGAGCCCAGCTTGTTAGGGCAGCTGGGCTCAGGCTCTGATCCTGACAGATCCAGTTACCCCAGCAGTCTGGCTGGCAGCTGGCCTGGGCCTTGTTCCTTCCAGTCCCTGTCAGAGCCCTCTCTTAATCCTTACTCTTTCTGCCTGGCTCAAGATCAAGGTCCACAGAAAGACTAAGATGCGCTGAGCTCTATGTCTGGTCCGGGAGCAGGCAAAGGCCACACCCTTGGACTCCCCGGCAGCAAGCACCTACTGGAAGCATGGATTTAACGTTCAGGCTTGGTGGAGCTGGGACTGAGCTCATCATGTGGGCCCTGCCTGTTGGATTCCATGGTAAAGGTCTCCTCTTTCCCAGGTGAAGAAGGCAAGGCTGGATACTCGGGCTCGTTTCTGTGGTTGTAATAACCACAGATTTGGTAGCTCTGCAGCAATTCTGGAGGTCGGAATTCCAACTTGGATTGGGATTAGGGTCAATATTATCCTCTCAGCAGGTCCCTTCTCTCTGCTTCTAGACACACACACACACACACACACACACACACACACACACTGTGGAGTCTTCTTCAGCCTCAGAGTGAACACAGCTCAGTCTCACTGGTACCGGACATACAGTTGACTCTCCACTACACCCAAGAGGGTTTCTGCTTTCAAAACCTCCAGAGGTTGGATTGAGCCCACTTGGTGATGTCATCTGCACCAAGGTACCGAGTCTTTTTGGATTTTGTTTCTGTTTTATTACACCAGGCCAGCCTTGAACTCACAGAGATCCGCCTGCCTCTGCCTCTCCGAGTGCTGGGATTAAAGGTGTGTAACACCACTGCCAGGGTCAGGTATTGAATCTTAATCCCAATCACAAAATCCCCTTTGTAAGCTTCAAAGATTCTAGAATTAGGAGGTAGATATCGTGTGTGTGTGTGTGTGTGTGTGTGTGTGTGTGTGTGTGTGTGTGTTGTCGTGGAGCAGAATCTCTTAGCCCAGGCTGGCCTTGAAGTCCATGTGTAATCAAGGATGATTTTGAATTTCTTTTTTTTTTTAAAGATTTATTTATTTATTATTTGTAAGTACACTGTAGCTGTCTTCAGACACTCCAGAAGGTGTCAGATCTCATTACAGATGGTTGTGAGCCACCATGTGGTTGCTGGGATTTGAACTCGGGACCTTCGGAAGAGCAGTCGGTGCTCTTACCCGCTGAGCCATCTCACCAGCCCCGATTTTGAATTTCTTATCCTCCCACTGGCACCTCCCAAGCGCTGACGTTTGAGGCTTGGGCTACCTGGTTCAGTAGAAGTGTGTATAGGGTTTGAAGCCAGGGCTTCATTTGTGCTAGGTGGCAAGTCTACCAACTTGGCTGGGGGTGGCCCTCTTTGACAGGTCATTACTCTGCCTAGGATAGAGAGGTTGAGCAATCTTCCCCGACCCCAACCCTGGCTGCCCCTTTCTCCCATTCTGGTTCTGATATCTACAGACTGGATGGGAGTCTACTGGAAACTGGTCACACGACTCTTGTAACTTGACAATTGACTTCTGAAAACTGAGACACCTTCATAGGTGTCCTGGAGACAAGAGGTCAGAGGAGAGGCACCCTGAAGACAGAGAAGACAGACTGCCTAAGAGCCACAGAAAGTCTGTCTCTACCAGGCTCGCTAAAGGCTCGATAAAGGTCCTTTGTGAGAGAAAATTGGCTCCCTAAAGGCAGCAGTGGGAAGCCTGATTGGCCCCACCCCCAGGCACCTCATCCTTGCACTTACCTGGCTGTCCCCAGCTTTGGACATTGGCATCTGAGGTTGTTGGTTGCTCTGAGCCATAGAGGAAGGGGGTGATGTAAAGAGGGGAGGGGCTGGAGGGAAGCAGAGTCCCCTTCCTGTTCATTTACCTCAGACTCAGACAATAAGAGGAGTCTTGATGCTGGGGGGTGGTGTGGTGGTGCACGCCTTTAATCTCGGTACTAGTGAGACAGAGGCAGGTGAATTTCTGAGTTTGAGGCCAGCCTGGTTTAGAGTGGGTTCCAGGATAAATAAAGAAGGAAGGAAGGGAAGGGAAGGGAAGGAAGGAAGGAAGGAAGGAAGGAAGGAAGGAAGGAAGGAAGGAAGGAAGGAAGGAAAGTAGTGTTGAGATCTCTGTAAGACAATGTGTGTGACACAGAGACAGGCTTGAAGCCGCTTGGGTTTGTTGGGTACGTTCAGCAGTAGCCAGGTTTAGAAAACTCTGCTCAACCTGTGAGGGGTATTTAATGTCTCACGGTACTGAAAGCCAGCCACAGCCGTTCAGGCACAGCGTGATCCGCCGCTCATTCATACCCAGTTTTCCTTTCTCAGGCAGACTCTCTTCTTGGGTTCCCAAGACAGATGCAAGGAACACTGACCAGGACTCTGTCTCTAGATTCAAGTACACAAACAAACAAGTTTACCTTATTGGTGACTCAAAACACTTTGGAATGAGACCACGCTGGTCCCGATCAACCCGTGTCGTACCTCATGTCATCTGTTTGTGGTCTCGTGTCCTCTCAGCTGCTGTGTCTCTTTGGGAAGTCACCCAGCTCTGTTCCCTCTGAATGTTGAACATCACCTAAGGCTCATGTGCTGACAGCTTGGTCTCTGGGGTGACTCTGCTGAGAGAGATGAGTCCTTTAGGTTCGCATGTGCATGCCACCCACAGCCGTGGTGGGGCCTTCCTCTTCATGAGTGGGTTTCTTGGCTTCCTGGTTGTAAGAAGGAACTCTCACTGACAGTACTGTGGACACTGGCATGTGAGTTCAGACAGTAAGGAAACCAGGGAGAGGACTGTGGTGTTAAAGAGAATAAATCCCTGGAGAGCCAGTTCATGCTTAAGTAGAGCATACATGTGTGTAACTTCACTGAACCCATTCCCTCATCTGTAAAATGAGAGTTCAAATCCCTGGACTGAAATCAAGAGGAGGGGTTTGTAAAAGTAAAGAGAAGGGACCATCTGGCCATTCGACATCCCTTCTTCAGTGTCTACTGTGTCCCATGCTTCATCCCGAGGACCTAGTGATGGTCTGGGCAGATATAGATCCCTGAATCTGGGGACCTAAAGGGATTGTCACCGTGACTGAGAGACATTGGTGTCATAGGAACATCTGCACCTGCCACAGATGCATGATGTTATTCCCAAAGCTGCTTAAAGGCGGAGGACTTGGGACCTAAACCCAGAAGGCCCCAGGGCACTTGGGTGGGTCCCACAACTTCTCCCTTCACACTCCGTAGCACAGTAGCTGCCTCCTGGTTAAAGGGCCGCGTGCTTGCCTGTGGTTTTCGTTTGAAGTTGCTCTTCCTGGCTCCAGGAGAGACCAGCCCTTTCCAAATGGCTCCTGGTAATTGGGGCGGAGAGTGAGTCAGGGCTCTGTGGCTCGACTTTCCCCACCAGCTGCCTGAAGTGCCTTCTAGGGAGACAGGCAGAGGGCAAGAGCCTCATAATGATTTTTGCATTCTGAGATGAAGCCACAGGGAAAGGAAAGACAGTGTGTGCCTGCCTGCTGTGGCTGTGTCCTTCTGTGACATGCCATGGGGGGGCAGGGGTGTGTAGGGGACTCTGTAGGTGGCAGTGTCACAGGACAGGGACAGAGCCCACTATAGGAGATACCTGGGGCTAGATCTCACTTCACAGTGCCCTAACTTCACTGAGGCTGGGATCCCTCTGTGGGCCTCAGTTTCCCTCCCTGTAAGTGGGAACTCCTTGCTCCATACATTCCTTGATGGAAGATGTCTCCTAAACTGAAGATCAAAAGAGTGAAACAGGACGGGGCAGGACGCGCCAGGGACAGATGGCCTTGTGGTTGGGTTCCAGCAGCCTATCTCCAGTTAAAGGCACAGGGCTGTAAGACTGATGGGAGAATCCAGCTGCGGCTCAGACCACAACACCTGCAGTCAGTCCTTACCCCCTCAAGGGCACCGACCAGGATACAGTCTTCATCCCAAGCTAACAGACTCCCAGGGGCCAGGGTTTCTCTTCTGAGAGGTGAGTTTATATCAAAGGGGTATTAGTAGACTCACACATTGGTCCCCACCCCTTCCCTGCCTCCTACCTGGGAACCAGAGAGCCTGGCTTCAGGCTTGTGCTGTCAGATCTCTCCTATCCTCAAAAGAGACCCCTACCTCCACAAGTTGACAGAAACACTATTTTTTCGTTTTGTTTTGTTTTGTTTTGTTTTTCGAGACAGGGTTTCTCTGTGTAGCCTTGGCTATCCTGGAACTCACTCTGTAGACCAGGCTGGCCTCGAACTCAGAAATCCGTCTGCCTCTGCTTCCCAAGTGCTGGGATTAAAGGCATGCACCACCACGCCCGGCAGAAACACTATTTTTTAAAGATCTATCTATCTATCTATCTATCTATCTATCTATCTATCTATCTATCTATCTATCTAATACACCGTAGCTGTCTTCAGACACATCATTAGAGGCATCAGATCACATTACAGATGGTTGTGAGCCGCCATATGGTTGCTGGGATTTGAACTCAGGACCTCTGGAAGAGCAGTCAGTCCTCTTAACTGCTGAGCCATCTCTCTAGACCCTAGAAACAGTATTTTAAGTAGTACAAATCAGGAAGCCAGCTGGGGACACAGCTCAGTTGATAGGTTGCCTAATGTGCACAAAGACAGGAGTCCAGTTCCAGGTGGTGGTACATGTCTCTGATCCTGGCACTTGGAGATGGAAGCAGGAAGATTAGCTGTTCAAGGTCATCCTGAGCTGTGTAGTGAGTCTGGGCCAGCCTGGGCTACGTAAGACTGTTTTTGTTTATTTGTTTTTGTTTTGTTTTAGTTAGTTTTTTTTTTAAGGTGGGCCACAAGCCACATGCCATGGTCCTCTGAGTCCAATTGGCTGCAGATGTCCCCAGATCCATTCAGTGTCCCTACGTTAAGTCACCAACAGGAACCTGGGAGCTCCGGGGAGATGAGTAAGTAGCTGAGAACAATAGAGGACCCTCCTTGCATCTCAGTGACTTGGTCAAGGGCAAAGGCATCCTGCTTGATTGAAGCAGATCTGAAATAGAACAGGTTATGGGCTGTGGATGTTTGTACCTTGAGTGTGGGGACAACGGCTTGAGCCACGCTTGCTCTTGTCCTGCCTCCCAAAGTAGAGCTTTGCTGGAAATTTCAAGCCCACCACACATCAAACACAGTCATGTGTGGTGCTAAAGGTGGTTCTGGTCAATGACAAGACTGTATGTAGGAAAGGCAGTGCCCCTGTGTTAGACTTTGGCTGTGGCACTGCTGTCTGATGCTTTTGCGCCTAACGCTGCTATTTCATACACACATCTGTACATTTCAGTAAATAGTTGGGCATTGGTGTGGGCACCCAGATGGAGTTGTGCCCCTCTTTCCCCGGGAGATAACTTATAGGCAAACATGGAGACCCATACTGGCCTGTCTCCTTTCTGAGACGCTGTAGTGCTTGGTCTGTCTAACCCCCAAACATCCCAGAAAAGACTGAAGACTAAAGTATCTTGTCTTAATTAGGGTTACTGTTGCTGTGATGAAACACTGTGACCCAAAAGCAAGCTGGGGAGAAAAGGGTTAATCTGGCTTACCCTTCCACATCACTTCCTTCCATCACTGAAGGAAGTCAGGACAGGAACTCAAGCAGAGCAGGAGCTGATGCAGAGGCCATGGAGGGATGCTGCTATCTGGATTGCTCCTCACGGCTTGCTCAGCCTGCTTTCATACAGAACTCAGGACCACCCATCCCAGGGATGGCCCCACCCACAATGGTCCAGGCCATCCCACATCAATCACTAATTAAGAAAATGCCCTATAGTCTTGCCTACAGCCCGATCTTACGGAAGCATCTCCTCAGTTGAAGTTTCCTCCTCTCAGATGACTCCAGTTTTGCGTCAAGTTGGCAGAAATCCAGCCAGCACACATCTCTAGATGGCTTGGGTTACCAAGCGCAGGGTAGACTCTGTGGGGAGATATATTGCCCTGCACTGTTTAGGGAATATGACAAAACCCTGCACTTTCCCTGCACAGATACAATTTTTTAAAAAGGAGAGTCAGCAAATAATCCTTCCAAACAGGTTATCAGTCAGCTGTCACAAAGACCAGAAAGCCAATGGCAGATGACAGAGTAGGACCTGTGTTGTTTAGAACGACAAGGGAGCTGAGTGACGTGCTAGCGACCCAGGCTCCTTCTCTTTTGTTGCTCCACCCACCTTATACTAGGCCCCTACCTCATGATCTAAAGTGGCTGCCTAGGTCCCTATATCACATCTGCATTCTAGCTAATGAGGGAGAAACGGGGGAAGGTGAAGTGATTCCTTCCTTCCTTCCTTCCTTCCTTCCTTCCTTCCTTCCTTCCTTCCTGCCTTCCTGCCTTCCTGCCTTCCTGCCTTCCTGCCTTCCTGCCTTCCTGCCTTCCTGCCTTCCTGCCTTCCTGCCTTCCTGCCTTCCTGCCTTCCTTCCCTCCTTTCCTCCTTCCTTCCTCCCTCCCCTCCTTCCTTTTCTTCTCTCCTTTCCTTTCTTCCTTTCTTGGACACAACAGAGAAACCATATTTGTCATTTCCTGTCATGTCTCAGACATACCCTGGTTGGCCAGTTGCTACAGATACAGAGAAAAGGCTTCTCTATGGGATAACCTTGTGCATTCCTTCAAGTAGGCCACCTCTAGGGGTAGGGCAGCGCAGAGACTTCTTTGGTGTGACTGAGTCCCCTGCACTGGCTTCCTCCTCCACCCACTATGCTGTTCCCCCTGTCTCCCAGGTGATGATTCCAAATACACCTACCAATTAATGTCCTTCTCCTCCTCTTCCCGGAAACCCAGGCTTAAAGACGGCTCCCTCCATCTGTGGCCATATCATCACTGGCAGAAACGTGACATTTTCGGTGTCAAATACAGCACAGACCAGTCGCTCAGCAAAGGATGGTTCCTGGAGCACCTAAGTGGAAAGTGGTTGGTTCTGGCCACGCCTATCACCTGCTGTGAGAGCGGCTATTCTCTCTCTTTGACAAATGAGCGTTCCAGGCACCCTGCTTTGTAGAGATCCCTGTGCCACAGACAAGTCGCTTGCCACTTGCTGTCTTGAGAGCAGGCCAGGCACGTGTGAGTCTGCAGGGAGCCTCTGTCCCAGGCGAGCCTCTGAGCCTCCGTCCCAGCCACCTCCCAGGTCTCCTCAAGGCTCCAGGCTCTCGGCTGTGCTTTGTAAACTAGAGTGCTGGGCACCACTGAGGTGTGGTCGCCTCATGGTTCCTTTTTAATGATGATAACAGCATGTGTTTGAGAGCCACTCACCAGGGGTTGGCCCGAGTTAAACACTCCACAAACATTGCATCGCTCCTTGCCAGCCCTCTGAGGTGGGCGGTGGTTACAGGCTCTGCGGGATGAGGAGGGTAGCAGACTGCCTGGGGTCCTACAGATGAAAGAGTTTGACTCTGGCCTTGTGCCCTGCACCTGTACCCATGGTGACGTCAAACAGAAGCTTAGCTTAATCTCAAGGCAGGAGTCTGGAACGTTCCTGATGCTGTCAGTGGCAGGACTTCTGTGAGAACCAGCTCACTTCTGCCTAAGCAGGGTTCTGGGGTGCCAGTGTAGAGGGAGAGATCGACTCTGCCTGCGAGTGGATCTCTCTACCCAAGGAGACTTGGCTCTGCTCAAATGAGGAAAGAGGAATGGGGAGGTGGCTAGGGTGAAGTTGCCTGTTGTGGGGGGAACGAGGAAGAAGCAAGGTCAAGACCTCCCTCGCTCTACTGCTCTAGCCTCTAGACAATGAGTAACTGCTTAGTGGCTGAATGGCTGGTCATGAGGATGTGATAGGGCCTCATGAGAAAGCGCCATGGGGGCCCCCAGCAGGGGTGACTCAACACTACCTAGCAGGGCTCTGCCTGGGGTGCAGGGTCCTTTACCAGCCTCTGGAGCTATCTCCCCATGTCTCTTCTTGTGTGGCCCCTTGGAGAATGTCCTTGCTATCAAAGCCACAGGTCCCTCCATGAGGTGTTGTCCTCATGACCCTGTCTCCTCCATGAGTTAGTGGTGCTCCAGGTCCCCAGGGTCAATCCTTGTGCCCCATCACCCTCTTCCTGCCGGCAGGGTACAGGGTTGGGGACATTCAGCTGGACTCTTGGCTCTTTCTTCCAGTCACCCGTGGGCTTTGCCTCTGGGATCACGCCCAGCAGGACAAGCCATCCAGATGTGGCAGGTTGATTTGTTTAGGTCTAGAGCCACACTCCATGGTGACCAAGGCCTTTGAGTGTCCCTAACCAATGGCCCCATGGCCAGGCAACACTGGGATGCTGTGCTAAAGACCTGGTATTGTGTATCTCATAGGGTTTTGTCCTGGGCTCCAGATGGCATATTCTAGGTCTTCAGTAAGTATCTGAGGACAGTGTGTGCCTGCACAGCAGAATCGGTGCCTCAGGCATCTTCGGGTATACAGAGGGCCCCTGGGGAAGGAGAGAGGTGCTGGGTGGGTCAGGACTAAGCTCTGCCTGCCTGCTGACGTCTGGTCACAGTCTGCTTGACTGTGGTCTGGCAGGGCAGAGTGTCAGGAACTCGTGTTTTTGCCTGACTTGTGGGCCCTGATTCAGACCCTGGATCTAAGTGAGGACTAGCATTTGTCCAACATACTAGTTCCCTGAGGACTTCTGGACCGCTCAGACCCCAGGGCTGTTAGCCAGTGTCTACTACATTGATGAGGAAGGCCCCAGTGCCCCTGCTGGAAGACCCTCTCCTAAAGAGCAGAGCGGCACAGGTCTGCCCTAGTGGCGAGCCCAGTGGTCCTGCCCAGTGTCTAGCAGAACCTGAGTTTCTACCAGGCAGCGGCCGTGTGCTGCCTGGGACAGGCAGCTGAGAGAGGTGGCTGCCTGTGTGGAACAGAATCTATCAGACTTGATGTCAGCTCCAGACCTAGTGACCGTGAAGAAATCTCTTTAACTAGAGAGCCTCAGTCTCCCCAAGTGGCAAGGTGTCCACTGGGACAGGGTGAAGGGATGCCTCTGTGTTCCTGAGACTGGCCCACCTGTGGAGTGTCCAGGAAGCAGTACCCAGCCCTACATTTAATTACAAGATTGGGATTCAGTCCTCAAGGAGCTCACAGGATACTGAGAGCTAAGTCAGCAGGAAGGAAGCACTGTTTGGCATTCCCACCGCGATGTAGGTCCCGAATGAGGGCAGCAGCGAGTACCTCTGCTGGCAGGCAGCTCCTCTGGGTGGGCCCAGCAGGGTAAGCAGTGAGTTGGGGGGTGGGGGGGTTGTGCCTCTGAGAGGATCCCTGGAGAGAGATGAACTGGGGACTGGTAGACAGAGAACCATCGAGAGCCCACAGGGAAAGGAATAAGTGTCACAACGGTGGAGAAGTGACATGCTGAGCCCAGGAGCTGTAGAAGGTGGCAGTCTGGAATTCTGGGGACGTGGCCAGAGTGCAATGAGAAAGACCCACACTTTCTCGGGGTGGGGGAGGCTGCTGAGGGCTTGGTTTTAGGAAGGCTTGTCTTTCCCATGCGTCATTGGGCTAGACTAGATCTCAGAGGTCCAGGAAGAACCTAGGGCTTCCAGCCCCACACAGAATGCAGCTCAAGTCTTCCAACACGGCTGGGCCCCATTGGCTGTTAGCATTTGGCTTCTTCCCACTCTTTGAGCCAAGGATCCCTGCCCATCCCCCAGTTTTACAGGAGCCTACCCTAAGTACCTAAGTACCACCCTGCACTGTCCTCGCCTCGTGCCCGCCCCACCTGGAAAACATCAAATTCCTAAGCCTGGGCCCCTATAGCCTCCAACAGGACATCTTTCCCAGTCTATCCAGAAGGTAGATAGTCTGTTCTTCAGGGTCCCAGGCAACTCCTGTCTACAGCAGGCAGTGCACTTGAGCTCAAATAACTGGCTGGAAGACTTCAGGTAGGCTGTTAAAGTTTCTAGTTTCCTCATCTGTAAACCACGGCACATAATGGTTCCTGCCTCTAATGGGCTGACACTTGTAAGCCCTTCTGGGAACGCCTGCTATGCGACTAAGTGGTAAATATCACCCACTATTAACAAGATTATGCTTACCTCATCCGGCTGGCATGGGAATTGTTGTCAAGGGCTTAGTCCTGGTGAGCACTCAGGAAGGCAAAGTGTGATCCTCCCTTGTTACGATCACCATCCTTACCAACCCACCTTCGTCACTACCGTCATCACTGTCATCCCCCTGCCTCGGTCTCCATCCATTCGTCTTTCCAGATGGGTGGGAAAGAACTGTGCCTGGTTCTTTGGTCTCAGGGACAAGCTTGGGACGGAGCTCAGGAGAATTAAGGAAGCAGGTGGTGGATGAAGAAGATTGAGTGAGGATTAGAACTGTCACATCCGTGGCCAGAGGGGCACCAAGCTGCCCTCAATCTGGGGACAGGATCAGAAGTTCTAGCTTTGCAGATGTCTCATGTAGTCCAGGCTAGCCTTCAGCTTGCTTTGTTGAGGAGGGTGACTTTGAACTTCTGATCCTCCAGACTCTGCTTCCGGAGTGCTGGGATGAAACCACGCCTGGTTGATGCAGGGCTGGAGACAAAATCTAGGGTCTCCTGATATGAAGCAACTCCTCTACTAAGGGATCTGGAGGTCAGAGCCCCTCTGGAGTCAGCTTGTCCTAAACCCCTGATCTGAGGCATTTTCTCCAGTGCCAACTGAAGCTGCTAATCCTGTAGTTGGGAGGGTGGCACCTGGTACAGGGTGTGTGACACTCTGGGAGAGTCTCCTCTATGGCAGGAGGTGGGAGAATTGGGGAGGGCTTCCTGGAAGAGGTGCTTAGAGCCAGGAAATTAATCCACAGGTGTGGCAGTGCTGTTGATCAGCAGCAGAATGAGCCCTGGTCTCCACACGAGCGCAGTCTCGCACCGGAACCCTGGGTCCACACGTGCGCGATCTCACACTGGAACTCTGGGTTTACACGAGCGCAGTCTCGCGCCGGAATCCTGGGTCCACCAGAGCGCGATCTAGCACCAGAGCCCTGGGTTCACGCGAGCGCGATCTCTCACCTCCTGCCCCCTCACAGCCCTCATCTCATGCCCCCTTCCATCAGGGTCATGGAGGGCCTGCATCTCTCTTTCCAGTCCTCTCTCTCAGCATCCTCTCCCTGCATGGTGCCCTCTGCAGAGGCCCCTTGGCTGAGCCCCTACTCCTTGGATGCGGCACTCACCTGGGGGCAAGGCTGCTCGCCACCAGGGCCTGCCTGTTGCTAATTCCTGACCCTCTTCTCTCCTGGGGTCTCATGGATGCTCTAAGCCTTCAAGTTGGTTGTGCACCCCAAGACATGTAGAAACTTCTCTCCCCTATTCTTGACACAGTCTGGGGCTTCTTATCTGAGGCTTCAGCGTCCACGTGTGTTTCTCTAGAAGGCTTTTCTATTTGCCTCTTTCATCGACGGAATCCCAGTTTGAAACTGAGTTTCCTGCTTTAAATTTGACCTTTCCCTTCTATCAGAAATTCAGTTGTGTGAGGACAAGAGAGACGGGGGTTCCCTGCTACACAGCCAAGGCCTCTGAACTTTGAAATGAGGGAGTGAGGGAGGGGCCAGGAGGGCTCTCTGGAGGAGGGGTTTAGTGTGGGAAGTAAATCTGGAGGAAGAAAGGGGGGGGGTAGCAGTGAGGAAGGGGGTAGCAGTGGGGAGGGATGGGAAGGAGTATAGATGGGGGGAGGGAGTGGTGCTCAGAGGCCCGGGTTAGCAGCTATTCAGTCCTTCCTGTAAACCAGAGCCTTGCTGTCTAAAATCATGGTCAACTTTACATGTGGGAGGGGTCCAGGAGAGCACAGCCCCTTCCCCATCTAATATGGCAGGCATAGAGAAGGAAACCTTGATATTTGCTATTCATGTTTTAGTCAATGACTAATTAGTAGGTGCTGTTTTGGCAGCTTGTGAATTATGTTATCTTACTAACTGAAATTGCCTTTATTCACAAAAGGCTCCTCCGCCACTCCCTTTCCCTCGTCTGCCTGCCTTTCTCCTTCATCCTCTCTCTCTCTCTCTCTCTCTCTCTCTCTCTCTCTCTCTCTGTGTGTGTCTCTCTGTGATATTTTAAGGCCCATCTAGGTCTAGAACCTTCTCTCAGAGCAAGGCTTTGCTCCAGACAGCCATCTTGTGAGGTTTTAGACCATGGCGTACCCGTGTCGCAACCCGGTAGCAGTGTGACTCTGGACAGGTCCCTGAATAGCTTTCCAGTTACCTCATCTGTTAAATGGGTGGGGGTGGGCTAATGATAATGGCGGGCAGGTGCTAAGTGCCTTTTACACAGTGGCTAAGTGGACCTTCCCACTGCCCCAGGAGACAGGTGAGGCTTGGGCGGTGGCTGCGAGGTCAGCCCTGTGGGTGAAGGGCATGGTTCCATGTCTGGTCTCCAAGAGCAGGGTCAGCTGCTAGTGAAACCGGTGGTGTGGATTTTGTTCCCTGGCATAGGCCAGATGCTGACTGGTCCCAAGTCCCTGTGGATGCTGACTGGGCCTGAGCCCCTGTGGATGCTGACTGGTCCTAAGTCCCTGTGGATGCTGAATGGGCCTGAGCCCCTGTGGATGCTGACTGGTCCTAAGTCCCTGTGGATGCTGACTGGTCCTAAGTCCCTGTGGATACTGACTGGTCCTGAGTCCCTGTGGACACTGACTGGTCCTGAGCCCCTGTGGATGCTATCTAGTCCTGAGCCTCTGTGGGTGCTGACTGGTCCTGAGTCCTTGTGGATGCTGACTAGGCCCAAGTCTTTGTGGGTGCTGACTAGAACTGAGTCAAGCCCTTTCTCAAAGATCTGACCTTGATACTGCCCACGCTGGGGATATCTTCAGATCTACTGGGTTCTCTTAGAAGCCCAGCCAACCACAGGCCTCCTGGGTCAGGCCTGCAGCTCTCCGGCCGTGTGGTGAATCACAGGATACACCTCTCTACCTGTGGGCCCAGCTGGCTGCTCTTCTGTGCATCATATTTTTATACTAACTAATTATGGCTATTACTGTCACCCTAGAAACTCTATATGACCTCCAAGAAGCTGGGGAGCAGCTATGTGTGGAGGCCTAAAAGGGGGGGACCTTTCTACTCACTGTCTTCTCTTTGAGGTTCCTAATGGTATTTAGCTGGTTGGCTTGGAACCCCACACAAAGTGTCTCAAAGTGCAGGATCGGGCAGGCAGGCAGCCGGTCACATGGTATCTGCTGTCATCTCCTGAGAGAGAGAGAGAGAGAGAGAGAGAGAGAGAGATATGTTGGTGCTCAGCTTGCTTTCTCCCTTATATATAGTTGGGGACCCCAGCCTAGGGGAATGGTGACACCCACATTCAGGACAGGTCTTCCCTCCTCAGTTCGGCCTCTCTAGAAATGGTTAGAGGCTTGTCCTAGGTGACTGCAAATCCTGTCAACTTGTTGGTGAGGGTCACACGCCCTGAAGTAGGAAGTTCCACGGTGGGGGTGGGGTGGGGCATCTGTGTGAAGAGACCAGCTCCAGAGATATTTAATGGAGGAAGGAGGACACACCCTGAATGTGGTCCACACCATCCCCAGGACTGGGGTCTGGAAGGTCTTCTGCTTGAACATGAGCTCTGCCGGGCACCAGCCCCCCAGGGACCCCAAAGCTCACATGCTTACTTCATATGCGCTCTGAAGCCTGAAGCCAATAGTTTATTAAAGGGGTCCCTTCCTGTATCCCCTTGATTCCCCCAACCTTTCTATCTGGCTTCAGTACCACAAAAAGGCTCACAAACATGCTTGATGGGGTAGATGAAATGGGTTAATTTCTCAAAAGACACAAGCATGCACAAGGTAATGAGCGTGCATGCGTGTATGTGTGTGTGTGTGTGTGTGTGTGTGTGTGTGTGTGTACACAACTGGTCCATTTCTTGGGAGAATAGTAGTAATTGCCAGAAGATTTGATGAACACACGTTACAAGTCCCACCCAGTCAACAAGAGGGAGACTCCGTGTCAGCTGTGAGCTGGGTACAGGATAGCCTTGAAACCTGATGCAAGTTTCAACAAAACTGAAATAAGTCCTGTCATCCCTACCACATCCTCTGATGCAATTAGCCTGGAGCTCAGCAGGATGACAAGAAAGGCCATCCGCCTGGGAATGTCAGAAGCAGCCTTTGAAGTAACTCACTCTTCAAAGAAGAAACCGTGGACGAGCAGTGGTAGAGGCAGCTGGGAACACATGTGCTCAGCAAACGGGTCGAACAGACAGAAGTCTGGGGGTGTGGATGTTGCTGAGGGCTGGGGACCAGAGGAAGGCCAAGGTCAGGAAGGGAATGAGTGGGTCCTGCGTTGGTGAAAGTAAGAAAACCGAAAGATGAACCCAAAGAAGAGAGTGACCTGCCTTTCTTTCTTTCTTTCTTTCTTTCTTTCTTTCTTTCTTTCTTTCTTTCTTTCTTTCTTTCTTTCTTTCTTTCTTTCTTTCTTTCCCTTTCTTTCTTTCTTTCTTTCTTTCTTTCTTTCTTTCTTTCTTTCTTTCTTTCTTTCTTCTCTCTCTCTCTCTCTCTCTCTCTCTCTCTTTCTGAGACAGAGGTTGTTTTTTTTTCTGTGTAGCCCTGGCTGTCCTGGAACTCACTCTGTAGACCAGGCTGGCCATGAACTCAGCTTCTGCCCCTGCCTCTGCCTCCCAAGGGCTGGGATTAAAGGCATGTGCCACCACTGCCCAGCTGAGAGTGACAGTTCTTAAAATGGAAATTAATGAGGGAAAGCTGTTGCTTTTTAAAAATTCCTTTTACAGTCAAACAATTTAGGAAGACTGGTGAAACTGATGACTGTCTAGAATAGGTCGCTTGGCAAAGAGAAGGTCCAAACAAAGGGGCTTAAGAGAGAGAGCACACGTGGGATATAGCTCAGTGGTACAGCGAGCATGCGCAAGGCCATGAGTTCAATCCCCACTACCAAAGAAACTATAACCAGGGGCTGGGAGATGGCTCAGCCTCTAAGAGACCTTGCGGCTCTTGCAAATGACCAAGGTTCTGTTCCCATGAAACTCCAGTTCCTGGGTATCCAATGCTCTCTTCTGACCTCCTCAGGCACCAGGCACACAAGTACAGCATTGACATACATAAAAGCAGGCGAGATATTCATACACAGATAAAATATATCATCCAAAATAAATAATAAAATAAAATAAAAGCACTAGCCAATCCCTTGCAGCTGGGGATGTGGCTCACTTGATAGAGAGCTTGCTACCAGGCATGTGGCCTGGGTTTCTTCCCCAGCACCCTATAAAGCTGGGTATGGTGGCATATGCCTGCTATTCCTGTGCTGAGGAGGATGGGGAGTTCAAGGTCACCCTTGGTTCTGTCGTGAGTTCTGGGCCAGCCCAAGAGAAAGGGGAGGGGTGGGTTATGAAGACACTGAGAGATAAAAGAAGCGTCGTGGCACCTGTTGAGACCAGAGCCACTTCAGCTTGCTGGCTTCTATAAGACCTGAAGATGTGTCTGTGAAGATTCTCAGAGAAGTTTACCTGAGGAGAAAAGACCGCAGCCCCCGCCCCCACTCCCGCTCCCCCTCACAACAGTGGGCTGAGTTCTTTTGCGGGGGGTGGGGGGGATTCGAGACAAGGTTTTTCTGTATAGCCTTGGCTGTCCTGGAACTCACTCTGTAGACCAGACTGGCCTTGAGCTCAGAAATCCACCTGCCTCTGTCTCCCAAGTTCTGGAATTAAAGGCATGTGCCACCACTGCCTGGCTGTGGGCTGGGTTCTTGGGCTGAATAACAAGGAGAAAGCAAGCTGAGCCCCAGCATCCATCTCTCCCTGCTTCCCGACTGTGGATGCAATGTGAGAGGCCACCTCATTGTTCCAGTCACTGTGCCTCCGCCCCACTCCCACCCCCACCTCCCACCCCCGCCACGATGGACTGTGCACCTTCAAACTGTGAGCCAAACAAACCCTCTCTCCCTTCAGCTGCTTTGGACCGTGTTTTGTTGCAGCAATAATAAAAAGAACAAGCACACAACCAAGGATGTTCAGGGAGTGTTTAACATTAGCTTCTAAGGTAACCAGCTCAATGCACAGAGGTCAACCATGATGTACCTGTTGACCACTTTCCATGGACCAATAGTCTTACCATGACAGTTTCTAGCTACCCATGTGTCTTTGCTGTGTGTGACATTGAGATGCAGTAGACACAGTTGGCTCCCCAGAGCACCCTCCTGTTTGCTGCTGGTCTGTGATGCAAAATTGGAGATCTCAGATCACACACACGCACACACACACACACACACACACACACACACACACACACACACATGTGCACGCACACAGACACACACTCACCAGGCAGAGTCTCAAACTCACTGGGTAGCCAAGGATAGCCTTTTGCCTCTACCTCCCAAGAGCTGGGATTTCAGGCATATACCACCATATCCAATTTATGCAGTGTTGGGCTCAAACCCAGGGCTTCATGTGTGTTGGGCAAGCACTCTGCCAGCTGAGCTACATCCTCAGGCCTCTATTCCTGCAGCTCCTACTCTGGGAGATGCTGCAACTGGGGGATGACACAAGTATGGCTCTGGCACAGGGTCACCTTTGGCCCAGCTCTCTCCCTGTCTTCTGTTCTCAATTTTTAAAATTTCATTCACTTGTGAACGAAACCCATTCGGCGGGATTTCACTGTGTAGCCTTGGCCAGTCTAGAACTTGTGATCCTCCTGCTTCTGCCTCCCAAGGGCTGGGATTGTGGTGTGTGTGTGTGTGTGTGTGTGTGTGTGTGTGTGTGTGTGCTGCTATGCTCAGTTTCTTCCCTTTTTTTTCCTTCGTTGGGTACAGATAGGCTCATGGCTCTGTCACAAGGCTCAGAGAGAGCCAACCATACCTGAAGTCACACAAGAGGTCATGCCTGGCCATGTTCTATTAAGCCAAGTGTCTGATTCCCTCCCTGGCCTGTGTGTTCTGCCTTTCTGCTGCTCTGAGCTTCTTTGTAAATCTCAACGGCACAAGTAAACTCCAAGGCCAAGTACTTCTCTGTCTATGCCATTCTTCTCAGAGTCCAGAAAAGAGAGGAGCCCGGGGAACCCGTCCAGCCATGATATAGGCCAGTGAGCCGGTGACAGGGTGGTTGGAGCCCTCTGTGGAGGGGGCTAATGGGAAGAGGAAGACATAAGTGCAGTCTTTGGAGGCAGACAAGAGCATTCACCTCCCCACCTAGGTGCTATGCAACCTTGGGGGACGTGTCTGGTCATCTCTGAACCCCCCAGGTCATCTTGTACATGTGTATGGTCTCTCAACAGCTGCAGACTGCCCAAGGTCTGGGTGACATGCTCCAGTACCCGGTTCTGGCTGTGTCCAGAGGGGCTCAGGATATACTCAGGCCTTCTCTTTCCACTATGTCATAAGTTGGCCATCTTAGAAGATCCTGGTGACTGGTTGAGGAAGGGGTGGTGTGATCCTCTAGGTCCCCCAAACCCTGCTTTGCCAAGGTCCTGGGGCTGCCTTCTACAGGACCTGAAATTCAGCCCCTAGTGCCCTCAATATAGGTCTGAGCTGTCCCTAAGAGCATAACGACCTGTCCCCTCCTTGGCACAAGGGAACAATATAAGGGCCAAGGTCTGTTATGGGTGAGCTGTGTGACCTCAGTAAATTCCAATCTCTGGTCCTTCCTGTTCCCTTCATAACACTGACTCATCCCTAGTCTTGGCTTCCAGAGAAGCTCAAGTCAGAGGCCAGGCTGCACCTCAGCGGGTACTTTTGTAGGCACATGGCAAAGCAATGCCTCAGGCTCTCTGTACCAGACCCATAAACCAGGTTCATAAACTCCTGGTGAGGGAGCAGGCCTCCCTCAGATAAAAAGCGTTTTCCAAATGGGGTTGGGAAAGGCCAAGTCTGGGCAGCCTGAGGCAGGCCATCTCCGGGGCACTAGGGCAGAGGGTGACTGTCAGACCGAGTCTCCTGGGCCAAATACGTGGGGAACCAGCTTCCTGAGTCACAGGCTGCTCCTTCCTTCCTCCCTGTGGTGGTAATTCTGGGCCCCAGTCTGGCCTTGGTGTGTGGTCTTGGCTTTGTGTCATGTCTTTAGAAGTCTGTCAGGAAACAGGAACACAGATACCTGGCTGGCCACCTGCATGGGCAGCCGGGAACTTCAGCTGGGACAGAATCGGGACAAGGGACTAGCTATCCTGGAGGTGGCCCGTAGCACGTCTTCCATGCTAACTCTGGTTTGCACTCACTGCCAACCCTGACCACACTTGCCCAGAAGGAGCCTGAAGGCACGAGCAGGGACTGACAGCCTGGACTATGGCAGCCTAGAGACCCCTTCTCCTCTCAGTCAGCCAGGAGGCTTCCAAAGGACCAGGCCTGAGTCCTGTACATCAGATCAAGAATCTTGAGGGCGGTGGGGTTTTGTTTTCTCAGAGGTGGCTCCTAGGGCTGGACCCTCAGCCTCAGGTCTCTCAAAAGCTCTGCCTCTACCATCAGGCCAGCATCCTCACTCCACCCCTATGAACAGCACACAGGAAGAACACACTGCTCTGTAGGTGGCTGGTGCTTGGGACCAGTGTTTGGGTGTCCACGGGAGGAAATGGGACAGAAAGCAGCAGTTCTACAGCAGGTGCTGCCTGCCCTGCCCGGCCAGGCTGGCACCCCCAGCTCCGGGGCTGGAGGCCAAGATCAGGTAGGGTGATTCAGGTCTAGGTTGGGCCGTGGGTGCTCAGCCCAAGCCTCACTCGGACCGGCCTCATTCTGGTGAGTGGCACCGAGGCTGGGGTGCTGTTAGGGAGAGAGTGGAGATGGGTGTCCCTCAGTCTCATGGAGTCAAAGCTAGACAGGCCTCAGAGTGATACCTACCCAGTACTGCGTTAAAGAAAGATAAGGCTAAGAAGAGAGAGAACCAGAGGGCCCCACCAGCCTGTGTGTGTGTGTGTGTGGGGGGGGTGTCTCACAACTGAGACCCAGGGTTGCCTATATTCCTCCCAGCTACCTCTGGGAGAGACCAGTTTGTCTTGAGGGAACCCACTCCGATCTGAGGGTGAGTAGAACCCTTCCTTTGTCAGCTTGGTACACTCAGCTTTCCATTGCTGTGATAAACCACCACTAAGAAAAGCAACTTGCACGATGACAGATTTATTTTGGCTTAGGGCTCTGAAGGTTTCGCCTCCGGGTCACCTTGATAAGCAGGGAGCCTGCGGCCAAGCTACCTGCTCTCTCCAAGCTTGCTGGAAAGCAAAGGGGAACCAGGACAAGTGTCCCCATTCAAAGGCACACTCCCAGTGGCCTACTTCCTCCGATGACGGCTCCTGAAGTTTCCACTACCTCCCAACAGCCCATCAAGCTATGGATAGATTGATCAGCCAAGAAGATAAAGGTCTCAGTGATCCATTGCTCCCACAGACCACACCTCTGAATCCCACATGCAGGAGCCTTTAGAGAACACTTATGATCCAAGCCCCTCTGCGCTCAGCGGTTAGCCCTGAGCCAGCGATCCTCTCCTGGTCCTGCTGGGAAAGCAAGCCACCCTCTTCTTCTTCTGTTTGCAAACCTCCCGCCTCCTTCTCCTCTCGCTATTCTCTGCAAGACTGAGGGTGCTCTCCCACAGGGCCTTCTGAGCAAAGCACATGGACAGACAGGGCTACACAGAGAATCCCTGACTTGACTCAAAAATAAATAAATAAATAAACAAACAAACAAACAAACAAACAGCAGCCCCACAGCCGGGCAGTGGTGGCGCACGCCTTTAATCACTTGGGAGGCAGAGGCAGGGGGATTTCTGAGTTCGACGCCAGCCTGGTCTACAGAGTGAGTTCCAGGCAATTTGAACCCTGCCCCACAATGCACCACACAGGGTCCTCTGAGTGGCTGAATGGTTGAGCGGGTTGCTGACTGCACTTAGGTGTCCTAGGGGAATTAGGTTTACTTTCCGGTCTGAACTGCTCTGGCCACCTAAGCTCAAAGGGTTCACTTGTCTCACCTTAAGGAGACTTCATCAAAGCTCCGGGTAGCTGGGAAGTGAGCCACACCTCCACAGATCTTAGAGAGACCTCTGTTTACCCATGCTTCCCTCCATTCTAAGGACAGGGGTTGGCCCCACCAGGCTGGCAGAAGCCTCGCTTGGCCTTGGCTGCAGAACCTGGTGTCTGGAGCTCAGTGGGGCTGACTCAGAAGAACTGGGGAGGGTGGAGGCTTTGCGGGGGTGCAGTAGGCCCCGCCCATGAGGGCTCGGAGGAGCTGGTGCGTGTCCGGTTCAGATGAGGGTGAAACCTCCTTTGAACCTCTGTGGCTGCCCCTGCTGAAGAGGAGGTTGTAAGCCACTCAGGGCGAAGAGGGCAGAGACACGTTGGCTATGTAATGCCAAATAGGAAGGTCTGTATGGTTGGCCTGTTTGGGAGCCGGGCTCAGTCCGGGAGAGAAGCCTATGGCCATTTAGTAACTGAGTGGCCAGCACCTGGGCAGATGTGGGGGCCAGGACAAGTACATTGGGCACCTGGAGCTATGGACACTAGGGTTCTTGTCTAGCCCCTTTCTAATGACCTGATGTCATTAGACCAACTCCCTTCTAGGTGTCAAACTTCTCCCATTTGATAGCCTGTATGTCACTGAGGGACTGTAGTTTACTGAAGTGGGGGGCATTGTGGGCAAGTGGGTGAAGTAAGGCCAGCCTGAGCACCCAGAAAGAGGACAGGGAGGCAAGGGATGCCTGACCTAGGTCATAAACTCTCCCTTGCTCAAGCCACCATCCAGTGCCACCTCCCACAGAAAGGCCTCTCCCTGAGCAGTACCTGGCACCCCTTCTCTGTGCATGCCTGTGACAAGTTATCTTAAAAATGGATGTCTGCAACAGATCTCCAGACACTGTTCTTGGACAGTCAGCCCTCTCTCTGCCTTCTGGGGTCAGGAAAGTTAGATGGACCGCCGCACCCTTGCTCAGGAGTGCTGTGTCCCAGAAGGTGTGGGAAGCCTGACCCATGAAGGGGAGAAGGGAGGTCTCCAAGCCCAGCAAGAGAGGCTGGCCCACAGCTCTGAGGCCACCGAGGCTCTCCTCTGCCTGTGAGATGTGAGCAGAATTGTAGCCCAGAAGGAGCAGCGCATGTCCGTGGAGACACTGCTATCCCAGCCCGGTGTCCCTCAGGTCTGGTTGCGTGAAGAGGCTCGGGGCTGCAGCTCAATCACTTGACATTTATTCCAGGATGAGAATGAGAACAGGACACAGAGGTACAGCTGGGGAGCTCAGGAAGTGGCAAGAGCAGGAGGTCAGAGTGTGATGACTGTGTTGTGTCACTTGTCTAAGCCAGCACAGGCCCTGTGTCTCCCGCTTGCTTACACGTCCCTACTGTGGAGTGCCAGAGACACAGTGAACCCGGGAAGATGCCTAAGGCAGATCAGGCCCCTGTCTGGCCCCAGAAGACAGGCACTGGGGAGCCAAGACACGTCCTGCTGATACCACAGAAGAGGGTAGAATGGCAGCCACCTGCCTCTCACCACCTCAGCATGGGTGGGCTAGCCTGGGCAGCAGGGTAGGGAGGTATCATTGCCATAAGCTGGGACCCAGCCCCAGCTCCGCAGGGAGAAGACGAGTTTGGGCAGTTCCAGGTGCCCATTCCAGAAAGTGAGCGGAGGGCGGCTGGAGACAGGGAGGAGGGACACGGGGCAGGACGTGTTGACAGATCTAAGGTATTAGCCATTCCTATCTGATAAGACCTTGCCAGAGACTTAATGAGCTTTGCCTTGTTTTCTCTGAAGCCAGGCTTTGCGCCAGGGGAGGTGGCTCTGTTGTTGTCTGCTGTGTGACCCAGAGCCAGTCACCGCCCCTCTGAGCCTCACTCTTTCTGACATGACTTTCCAGCTGTTGCCTCTGCCTTTCTCCTGCTCTTCCTTCTTCCGGCTCTGAGCTTCTCTCATTTTCTACCTTAGCTTTCCAGTCTATCCTTCCACCTGTCCCTCTGTCCTTCCCTCTCTCTACCCACTGCCACTGGGATCCTGGGCCAGGAGATGTGGGGCTGAGAGTTCCTCTCACAGATGGTATTGCTCCCCAGGGCACTGGGGGTGAGGAGCCTAGGGGATGTGTCCATCAAGGGCGGTGGCTGCTACCCAGCAGCTGGCTGATGCCTCAGAACACCTGAAAAAGACCGGATCCACGATGGTCCAATTGAAGCAAGCTTTATTTTGGGGTGCACACAGGACTGGGCAGTCTGGCTGTCTCTCCCTAAGTCAGGATTTTAGGGAGCAGCCCCTGCTGGCTCTTGAGGTCCTTTTTATAGATGAAGTGTTCACAGGGGCAAGAGAGTCTGCTGTCATACATTGTTAGAAAGGCAGAACAATGGAGAGGAAAGAATGAGGCCATATATACCATGGGAATGGGTTCGAAAGTTTAGTGTAGGCTGAAAAATATGTTCTGTGGTTTACACCGGATCTGAGAAACAGAAACTTAACTCCTAATTGAAATAGAAACTTTAACTTGCAAGGACTTAGCCCAGGACAAACAGGAACCCATTCTTTAATGACAGACAGAAACTTTAACCTGCACAGGACTAACAGGAACTCATTCTTTAATGACAGACAGAAACCTTAACCCACACAGGACAATCAGGAACTCATTCTTAACTGTCTCAACTGCAGACAGGACCCTTTACCTGCAAGATGTATTGTTCCTGTTTCCGTCTCACAAGACCTGGAATGAAGACTTTTTCCCATGAGCCAGCTTGTCTGAGCTGGCCCTGTCCCTATCCATCCGTGAAATGTCTTGCTATAAGAACAATGGAATTTGGCCAAAGTTGGCAGTTTTCTATAGCAGAGCTTGTAGGTGCCAGAGATAGTTGGGAAGGCTTCCTGGAGGAAGTGGACCATGAAGGGCCAGCAGAAGGACTAACATGCATATTGTGCGTTCATGGCTAGCTCCCTCAGAGGTGATGAAAGGCATGGGATAAAGTCCTGATACCTGGGCCAGCTATACAGCAGCCCCGTGGACAGACTGGCCCAAAGCATGCTCAGAAAGACACCTGTCCTTGGGCCTGTAATCTGTCCTCTGCTGGTTCTGCCTGCCCTAACGCTGGCCTGCAGTCTCCTCCCTCTACCCTGGCACCCTACTCTCCTCAAGTAGGGAAGGGGAATGTGCTATGTGGCCTTGGGTAACCTGCTCACCCTCTCTGGACCTTCTTATCAGTGCCAAGGCAGACATGGATTTCTTAGGGGATCTGCTGAGCCGCAGGCTCCCAACAGGGACTATGGGTAGGGGAGGGGCTCCCCACCAGGCTTAGTCCTGACCTTCAGGTCTTCCATCTATTTGTGGAACGTCTGGACCTGGGGTTGTCTCTAAGCATCCTCTTCTGATATTCTAGTTGTGTGTGAGAGCCCCCTGGTCCAGCCATTGGGACCCTCTCTGTGGCACGTTCACACCCAGGCTGACCCCTCAAACACCAGGACTCGGCCAGGTCAAAGCTGTTAGGGGAGATGGATTGAATGGCGGGGGCCTGGACAGCCTGGTATTAGTCCCTGGGGACTGGGGACTGAGCCTTCCTATTGTAAGCGGAAAGGCTGGACTTGAAACAAAGTCAGTGACTTGGAAGACAGCATGAGAAGAAGGAAGAGCAGATCACCATTATTGGCATGTTATTGTGCCCCGTGTAAAGATTATCCTTGTGATATTCAAATGCTGGTTTCTCTGCCCTCATATCTGGTTGTCATCCGGACATGGCGTTGTAATGCTTATTCTAAGAATCTCCTGTCTCGGGGAGCAACCACATGGTGGCTGTAATGGGATATGATGCTCTCTTCTGGGGTGTCTGAAGACAAAGACAGTGTACTCATATAAATAAAATAAATCTTTAAAAAAAAAATCTCCTGTCTCGATGGTGTATAAGCATTGCTCCCGTTAATTCTCTGACTTGTCAATAAAAGCTCATTAGCCAATGACCGAGCAGAAGAGAGGATGGGGCTGGGGGTCATCAACCAATGACTGAGAAGGAGAGAGGATGGGGATGGGGCTTCGATTCAAGGGGGTAGAGAGTAGAGAAGGGAGGATCCGCCACGTGAGAGGGTCAGGCGTCACCGCATGAACACACGTGGAGCAGAGAGAGCCAGATGAATACTAAACTACAAGCGTCTCATCAATTTTGGCTGGGAGGTAGCCAGATTAATGTAGAGGATTAGAATAGATTAATAACTGTTCAGTTATTGTGCCACAAAGCTTGCTAATAAATCTAATAGTCTCTGTCTCAAGTATTTGGGAGCTAGCTGGGTTAGAGAAAAAAACTTGACACTTATAATTTGAACCAATACACTATTGCTAAGATGCTGTCTTGGGGAGAGGTTCAAACACCCACAAGGGACAGCCATGCCCTCAAATATAAGAATAAGCCTATTGTGCTATGCCCCACCTTTGTGCATCACACACACACACACACACACACACACACACACACACACACACACACACAGTTGGCATCATGGCTGCCACACAAGCCTGAGGACCTGAGTTCAAGTCTACAGCACCCATGGAAAAAGCCAGCCAAAGTGCCACACGTCTGTAATCTCTGCATTGGGAAGCTGAGACAAACTATGCCCTGAGTTTGTTAGCTGATTAGCCTATCAGTGAGCTCCAGGTTCAGCGAGAGACTGTCTAAAACAAATAAGTCAGAGAGTGACTGAGGAAGACGGCCAGTACCAACCCCTGCCCTTCCCAGATGCATACACATGTGCATAAAAACCACACACACACACACACACACACACACACACACACACACACACAGAGAGAGAGAGAGAGAGAGAGAGAGAGAGAGAGAGAGAGAGAGAGAGATGTTCAGACCCCATAGGGCACCCCCACACCCCGAAAGCCGGCCATCACCAGCTTTTGCTCATAATCTCGCTCGTGGGGTTTGGGGAGTTACTGTCTTGCTTAGGTTGAGAGCAATGGGGTCCATGTAAGGACAGTGGGCTCTGCCTGCTCTGGGGTCACACTGGGTGTCTAGTGTGGTGGCTTTCAGAATGGTTCTGCTGTCAGTTACACCAGTTTACAAAGCAGCGGTTTGTCGTGAGCTACTCCATGTTGAGTGCCAAGCCAGAAGGACTCCGCCTTGTTTATCTAAGCAAACAGCTGTCATCTGTCAGCACACCAGGAGTGGCAGACTGATAAATGGTTTATCTATGGCAGTAAATAGCACCTGTGAGCTCATCCAACCATACAGAAACACCAGGCAGAAGGGTTTGTCCCTGTACCAGGTGTCACCCCACACTAGGACTCTCAAGGAACACTGTAAGACTGCCATGTGGCCTTGCATGCCAGCCTCCTCATTCATTCGCCTCCCAGGAAAAGTATCTAAGCACACAACCTGCCTGACCATCAATGTCCCTTGGCAGCTTCAGCTCGAGTAGGATGTGTCCCTGACAATGATGTGTGTGTGTGTGTGTGTGTGTGTGTGTGTGTGTGTGTGACACAGGGGGTGTGAATGACACCTGAAGCTGCCACCAGTTGGCGTTGACAGCCTTGTGTTCAGGTTTATGATTTCTCATTCGGAGAGGCTCAGCCGTCTGAACGGTGAGGCTTCCTGAACTCTGTCCTGGTCATTCTGTAGCCTGGATGTCATTACTTACACTGTGATGTTAAGTATTAGTAATTATAGTGAAAATGGAATAAAAGACACTATGGTTTTATTATTACCGAGTGCACTGGTCACTCTCTTTGCTGCTACGATCAAATAATTAACAAGAAGCTACTTAAGAAAGGAAGGCTCAGCCGGGCGTGGTGGCGCACACTCGGGAGGCAGAGGCAGGCGGATTTCTGAGTTCGAGGCCAGCCTGGTCTACAAAGTGAGTTCCAGGACAGCCAGGGGCCAGGGCTGTACAGAGAAACCCTGTCTTGAAAAACAAAAAAAAAAAAAAAAAAAAAAAAAAAAGAAAGGAAGGCTCAGCTGGGTGGTGGTGGTACACATCTTTAATTCCAGCATTCATAGGCAGAGACAGGCAGATCTCTGAATTTGAGACCAGTCTGATCTACAGATCAAGTTCCAGGACAGCTAGGGCAACATGGAGAAACCCTGTCTCAAAAAAAACAAAAAAACCCAAAAAAAACAAAACAAAGAAGGGAAGAGAGACAGAGAGAGAGAGGGGCTTTATTTCAGTTCACACTTTGAGGGTGCATTCTGTCATGGCAGGGTGGGCACCACAGCCGAACTATGAGGCTTCTGTCACATTGCATCTGCTGGAGAAAGCAGCGGGAAGGGAGATGGGTACTCCCCACTCCCTCCTTATTCAGCCTGAGACTCCAGCTCAGGGAAGAGTGATGCCTACACGTGGAGTGATCTTCCGAGTTTAACTAACCTAATCTAGCTAATCCCTCACAGACAGTTGATAATCAATATTAACTGGCGCAATGAGCTGGATCCGGAGTGGCCGATAACATTGGCAAAGCTTGTGGATTTGTTCTGCTGATGTAGACACAGATGAGGTGTCAGCTCGGGAGACTGACAGAGCGTGTGGATGACAAGAGCCCAGACCTCAACAGGAAGAAGTCTCCACCAGGCAGAGCTGCCCCCGAGGAATTCCCTGTGGAACCTTGTTTACCAGATGCCAGGGATGCAGCCAGGGGCTTCATGGATTCTAGACAAGTGCTCTACGGACTGAGCCACATGCCTAGCTCCTTTGCTGTGTATTTTACGGCAAGTCACACGGCCCTCCTGTGTCCGTGAGGCTCATAAGACAAATGGGGCAAGTTTTACTGAAGGTCCAGGTGAGATGTAAGCCCTTATGCTGGAGGGATGCCCAGCAGAGGTTCTGTTACTGCTCTGTCAGGAGTCAGTGGAAGGTACTGGACCCACTAATGTTTCAGTGGGATGTCCCTGGAGCCTAGGTCTCTCTGTCCCAGCAGCTTCAGGGAAGAGGTAACTTCAGGACAAACACTCCAGAGTGCCCGCCATACTCTCTTTACCCAGAAGTTTGCTTAAAACATCGAGGTCTCATGGAGAAGACGTTATCAAAGGCAGAGCATCTAGACAGATTCGGTTGTATGGTTTCCATGATCCATGTGGTTCAGGAGTCTACCTTTGACCCATTAAACTCCAGGCAGCAGAGTCAGACATCCCTGTTCAGAAGAACTGGGATCTCTGCCTCAACTGGCTTAGTTTTACCCTGTAAATACCATGATTCATGAAATCTATTCTATGTTACCTTTTTCCTGGTCTACTAGGGAACTCATAGCTAAATCTACCATATAGATAAACTCCATAACTAACTTCAATCTCTCTCTCTCTCTCTCTCTCTCTCATTTGACTTAATGTCCTCGCTTGGGGAAACATTGCCCTAGAGGGTATATTCTGTAGGCATTCTCAAATCATTTTTTTTCCTAGGGCATGAGTGTAAACCCACCACCTTAGTTAAGGTTTCTACTGTTATGATGAAACTCCATTACCCAAAAGCAAGTTAGGCAGGAAAGGGTTTACGGGGCTCACACTTCCACATTGCTGTTCATCACTGAAGGAAGTCAGGACAGGAACTCAAACAGGAAAGGAACTTAGAAGCAGGAGCTGATGCAGAGGCCATGGAGGGGTGCTGCTCACTGGCTTGCTCTCCATGGCTTGCTCATCCTGCTTTCTTATAGAACCCAGGACCGCCAGCCCAGGGATGGCACCACCCACAGTGGACTGGACCCTCCCGCATTGATCACTCATTGAGAAAATGCCTTACAGCTGGAGCTCATGGAGACATTTCCTCAACTGAGGCTCCTTCTTCTCTGACGACTCTAGCTTGTGTCAAGTTGACACGAAACCAGCCAGCACGCACCCATCAAGGTCGTCTCTGAGTCTTCTGGTATGCGTGAGGGGCTGAGAGGTGTGTGGGGGTGAGGGGTGAGATGCTGGGGACCAGAACACATGAAACTCACGGAAATCTCAGGTCAGGAAATGGGTCCCCAGTGGAGGCAGCAGGAAGCCTCAGAGGGAGTTAGATCAGGTACCCAGTCAGGAGGGCCACTGAGGGGACTGGTCTTGGGGACCTTGAGTGCCAGGTCAAGCTTATACTTTCCAATTTCATGAGCATTAACAATAACCTAGTCGCTCTTTAATGTATGTTTCTAAGCTTGTGCATTACTGAAGATTTTAAGGATAAGGAGATGAAGAGATTTAGGAGGTTAGGAGCCATGAAGAAGTCCAGTCATATGCCCAGGATCGTGGCTGGGCCAAGCCCAGGTAGGAATACAAGGGTTAGGCCTCAAAGTCTTTCTGCCTCCCACTCAGCCATCTTCTCCATCCTGGGGGGTTTAGGGAGCTAGGGGAGGATATTTTTTTAATGTTTGTTCATTTAGTTGAGATAGAATCTCATGTAGCCCAGACTTGCCTCAAACTCCCTATATAGCTGAGGATGACCTTGAACTCCTGATTCTCCTGCCTTCTCCTCCTGGGGGCTGAGATCACAGGTGTGCACTGCCATACCCTGTTTATCTGATGCTGGGGGGACTGAACTTCAGGCGAAAGGCATTCTGGGTGAGCATCCTACCAACAGTCTGACATCTGAGGCTGCTCGGGAGGCTCTCAGTAGAGGAATGCCGGGCTACAGCAAGCCACCAGGAGCTGCTGAAGTCTTCACAGAGAGACAGTGGTGTCTGGGTCAGGCGATGCTGATGGGCATGGGAGCGGGAAGGGGAAGGCCTGTGACCCAGACTGGGAGGCAAAGAAGATGGGCTGTAGGGCAGGCAACTGCTTAGAGTCTGCACCTAAGAGAAGCAGAGACTGAAGATGGGGTCCCGGTGCCCCTTAGTGAGTGTCAGCATTTTGAGAGCTGCAGAGGCCACGTGTGGCCAGGACAAGGCTGATTGACCTGAGGTCACTGAGTTGGCCACCTGTGGGGCGGTACTCTTGATCCTGAACCCCTGAGGGCGGCACCCTCATGTCTGCTCAGCTGGTGCCCAAGCTTGACCCAACCCTGGCAAAGCTATCATTTAGTACTGCTCGTGTGGTTGCGTGGAACTCAGGTGACCCTCAGCAGAGATCTGGGTCTGGGGTTTCGGCTCTGTGGGAACAGAGCTGACAAGGGTCACGTGGCTTGTGGCTCTCACCCCTTCTTACCATTACAGCTACTGGCCCCAGGGTCCCCTGCACTGAGGGAATTGGCAGGTACTCTGCTTTCTCATGACTGAAGAGTCAGAGCACCCGGGGACACTCCCCAGTCTACCAGCAGGCCCTGAAACCTGCCTTGGGTGGCAGGGGTGCAGAGAGAGGTTGGGGGTATCCAAAAGACCCCAACAAGAGTGGAGGGCATCTACCACTGTCTGGAACTCTGGGTTCTAGGGTGGCACCTATAAATAGCAAGTTCCCTCTACATGTTTGCTGAATGAATGAATGCATGAATGAATGAATAAATGAATGAACTCCCATGTTACCTTGGGTAAGTCATTGCTCCCTTCACGTTTTGGCTAACCGACTAGAAAATGAGCCCGGAGACCATGATTCACCAGAGGATCTTTGCAGAACAAAAGTAGGGTAGCAGGAAGCAGGTGGGACTGTCCCTGCCATTCCCACAGGTCCTGGGAGGGAAGGTGACAACAGGGAAGGTCTGGAATAGATCTGGAGCTAGGGGCTCTACAGACGCCCCTCCCTGGAGGCTGCCCTGGGTAGGCCAAGGAACAGCCAGAGCTGTGACTCTTAGGCTGGCAGAGCCCACAGCTAGGGTTGGCAGCCTCAGAGTCCCTCAGACTTGTCACGAGGCCTAGACCAGCCATTCCTACTCCTTGCTGGGTGTCAAGGCTCCCCTGGCCCAGGTAGCCTAACCTCACAGGCATCCAGCGACCTCCTGAAACAGATTTAACCATATCCTTACCCAAACCCACACCAGCCTGCCTTTACTGTATCAGGGTTTTGTTCTTAGGGGATAACCACTGAGGTCAGTCCAGGCCGAGCTGTATCCCTGGGCCACAGTTGCCACCTGGACCTATTATATCATTTCTGGCAAGTCCTCTCATTTAGACAGCCTGCCTGACCCCTGAAAGGTGTCTTGGGTAAGAACTCTGATCTAGTTCCACACATAGGATAGCTGGGGTCCTTTAGGGGCTGTAATAATTTAGCAGTACCCTGGAACTTGCTAAGTGGGGTGTGTGTGTGTGTGTGTGTGTGTGTGTGTGTGTGTGTGTGTGTGTGTGTTTCTGACATCTCAAGTCATTTCTATAGCCAAACCTCCTCTGATCACCACCTCCCTCTGAATAAACTTGCTGCCTGTCACCGTGAGTACAGCCTGTGTCTGTCTGTGCCCCACGAGAGTCAGGTCATGTTGCTCTGACTCCCTCTTGTATTCCCAGCACCAAGAACAATGGTCCGAGTTCCACAAAACCAGTGAAGCGGGATGGGGAAATGAGACACGGATGTTGGAACCCAGCACCAGACACCACCCAGCTGCTGCCGCATCCCCGGCTCATTCGCAGAGCATCCTGGGAGACTCTCTCAGTCCCACAGTTCCTGGGCAACGACTCCAGCCAAGACAGGAACTCTGAGCTGAGTATTCCATCGGTGGAGGGGCTAGTAAAGTCACCCAGCTCCCACCCCGGCTCCTCCCAGACCTGAACTATCCTGCCTGGAGTCTCAAGTTCAAAAAGAGTACAGCTTGGGTGTGCAGGATGTGACTTGGTGGGCTGTGGGTAGGGTGGGGGCCTGGACAGGTCATGGTGTCTGTCTCCTGGGAAATGTTCTCAGGTAGAAGGAAAGAAAGAGGGGTGAGGAGGGTCCCAGAGGGGCGTAGAGGGGACTGGAGAGGAGACGCGGGGGTTTCCTTCAATGAGAGAATAATGGCAGTGGGAGCTGTTTCCTGTTTCCTAAAACAGAGCATGGCTGTTCAGATTGCTCATGACTTTATTTGAACAACATGAGAAAGTGCACAGAAGCATTAAGAGCATTAAGGCCCAATGCTCCCCTGGCAGGGGCCTGCGGGTGACCAAGAGCCCAGGGGGAGGAGAGGCAGACCGTGTGCAGAAAGCTCTGGCCTGGCCGGGCGTGGTGGCGCACGCCTTTAATCCCAGCACTCGGGAGGCAGAGGCAGGCGGATTTCTGAGTTCGAGGCCAGCCTGGTCTACAAAGTGAGTTCCAGGACAGCCAGGGATACACAGAGAAACCCTGTCTCGAAAAATCCCCCCCCCCAAAAGCTCTGGCCTCAGTTCCCTTTTGAGGCTCTGTAAAATAGAGGTGCATCCTATGGCATCCCTGCCCATCCCTCCACAGCCTTTCCTGCTCCCCTTCATTTTCCTTAAGCCCGAGGGTGAGCCCTTGGAGAGAGCAGGTCCTGATGGCCCCCTGCCCTGCCCACATTGGCCGAGAGCTCAGCCAAGCCTTGATCTGTCTGAACTTAGGTTTCCAGGATTGGTCGACGCTTGGAATTGTTGGGAAGGTCAGATGGGTGGATGTGTGGAAGAATCTTACAATCTGTCCAGCACAGGGGAGGCTAATCGGTGCTTACAAGTATGGCGTACCTCGTTGTCATGAGCACCGCCACTGTCTTCATCCAGCATTACCAGCATCTTCTTAGACACCGATCATCTTTCTCCTCTTCTCCTTTCTTTCTCTTCCAACTATTCATTAATCCATTCATCCATCCACCCATTTGGTCATTCACTCATCTGTCCATCCATCTGTCCACTCATCCATATGTTCATCTATCTACTTGTCTGTCCGTCCATCCATCATCCATCCATCCATCCATCCATCCATCCATCCATCCATCCAATCTTCCTCAGTGGAAGCCTCTGGTCTTCAGGTGATCTTCCTTTATATTCCTTACACTATTTATAGAAAGTAGACATTTTTCTATCCCTAGAAGAGCTTAGACAAAATGACTGGGGTCCTGGCTCTTTTGGCTTGAAGAAGGGTGTGTGTGTGGAAAGGCCACTCCTGAAGTTTTGCTGGTTCTGTACCTGGAGGGTAAACTGAGGCTTGTCTTGATGCCTACAGTATAATGAGCTTTTAAGGCCACAATATTACACTCAGTTGTGCTGTCAGCAAAGAAGATCATTCTGGAAAGGGGAACCAAATAAAAGTAGATGGCATTTTTCCTTGCTTGTTTCCTGGTTTCCTTGGTTCCTGAGGTAGGAACCTCCATCGGGCTGCTGGGTAGGCCTCCTGCAGGGAGTGCATCTCTGATGTCCCCTGCCTGTGGACAGGAGATTCTTGGTTGTGTGTCTGCTGCTTGGGAGGCGTGTCCTGCGGCTGCAGAGACATGTTTCTCTGGACTCTGACCCTCATCAAGAAGAGAACATGCAGCCGGGCGTGGTGGCACACGCCTTTAATCCCAGCACTCGGGAGGCAGAGGCAGGTGGATTTCTGAGTTCGAGGCCAACCTGGTCTACAAAGTGAGTTCCAGGACAGCCAGGGCTATACAGAGAAACCCTGTCTCGAAAACAACAACAACAACAACAAAAAAAAACAACAAAAAAGAAGAGAACATGCCATTCACCCTCTCCTATCAGCAGTCCTGTGGTGTCTTCCTGTTTACAACCGAATGGTCCAGCCGAGACCCACAGCGAGCCTCTCGTCCATCCAGCCAAGACACCATCCCTTTGATCACTTGAACCCTGAACACTGTGGCCATCCTTGCATTCTTCTTCCTATTAAACTCTCAATTCACCCGCTGACGCCATCAGCTGCACTGTCTTCAAGACCTGCTCTCCATCCCGTTCCTCACTCCAATGACACCCCGGGGTCAGGGCACTGTCACCTCTGCCCAGAGGATGAGGAGCCTGCAGCCTCTAATGTCATATGCCTCTCTCTTGCCTCTGGGAGTTGTCTATTTCCTAGCCCATCAAGTCCTCAGAGCAAGGGACCTGTACTGTTCTGCTTCTCCAAGGGATGAGTGCACAGGAACCCAGCAACACCTGTGTGAGCACAGGGCATCTGGGACCTTGTCACTCCAAGTCTCGGAACCTGCCTCCTGACCTCAGACAAGAGTTTCCCTATATACTCTTCTTCCTTTCCTTTCCTTTCCTTTCCTTTCCTTTCCTTTCCTTTCCTTTCCTTTCCTTTCCTTTCCTTTCCTTTCCTTTCCTTTCCTTGTTGAAAGACCAGACTTAAACTTACTACACAGCTCAGGCTGACCTTGAACTCCTAACCTCTCCTGTCGCAGATGCAGGCATTCACTGCCATGACACTCAGTTTTATGCGGTAGGAAAGATGGAAAGAAGAAAGAAAGGAAGGAAGAAAAATTATAAAACCATTTCGAAAGTGTCCATACCTGTGCTTGTGTCTGTCTCTCTCATACACACAGATATGCAAACATGATCAGAAAGATCTATATCAAAATTAACAGGCACGTGCTCTATGTAACTTTTTTTTTTTTTTTGGTTTTTTGAGACAGGGTTTCTCTGTATAGCCCTGGCTGTCCTGGAACTCACTTTGTAGACCAGACTGGCCTTGAACTCAGAAATCCGCCTGCCTCTGCCTCCCAAGTGCTGGGATTAAAAGCGTGCGCCATCACGCCCGGCTTCTATGTAGCTTTTACACTCTTCATGATTCCCCTTATGTCATTTTCAACTTTAAAGAAATAAGTTTCCTAGCATAGGAAAATGATATTAGGGGCAGTGCACAGACAGGTTTATGTAGACCGTAGTCACGTGACGTCCGCCATGCATGGTCCTAGCTTTGCTGTTTGCTGTTTGCCTGTGGGAAGGCTGGGTAAGACACTCTAGAAAGATTCTCCAGGATCACATAAGGACAATTCCCTTCCCTGTCACAGGGCCTCTGTGGGAATGAAAGATGTGTAAGTGAGCTGGTGCACACCTTTAATCCCAGCACTTGGGAGGCAGAGGCAGAAAGAGGAAGAGGAGGTGGATCTCTGTGATTTCGAGGCCAGCCTGGTCTACGGAGTGAGTTCCAGGAACAACAACAACTAAATGAATAAAATAAATAAAATAAAAAGAAAGAAGAAAGACGTGTAACTGAAGGAGGAGGGGCGGGGCATCTCGACCTAACACTTTGAGCCCATGGTCAAGGTGATCACCCGTTGACTTTGTGCCCTCTGAGTTCTGGGAACCTCTGAGTTCTGGGTACCAGCACATCACCTCCTGGTGGATTTGTGTGCAGGCAGCTCTACCACTCTCTAGAAATGTAACTAGAGGCCTGACTATCCTTCAGCACATCTTTTAGACAAGGCTAACTCTCTTCCATTGCCCTGAACTTTCATCCCATGACGAGATCCTCCTGTCTCAGCAGCTGTCACACACACCGGGTCACTGAGTCCAAGGGAGCTCTTGAGCCTCTATGCCCTCAGTGGCTCTGAGTGTCAGGCCTGGGATCTGAACTTCACACAATGCCCTGAGGACTGGATTGCCTCAGTCGGGAGATAGGATCTACACATTTCTTAGTGTGAGCCCTCAGTCGGGAGATAGGATCTACACATTTCTTAGTGTGAGCCCTCAGAGAGGCAGTCGCAGGGTGGGCTCTGGCACCAAGAGACTGGGTGGCAAGCCTGGGACCCTCTGAGCTTCCTGTTGGCACCCGAACCTGGCTGATTTCAGGTCCCCTTCCCACCCCACAGAGAGTTTCAAACACGTCCCTCCCAGCCTCCTAGATTGACAGCCCATGACTTAGGTGACTGGGCATGGAGCCAGGAGGTGGGGACCAGGCTCAGGCAGGCTCCCCAGGTTGCAGGGTGAAATTAAAAGGGAGGAGGAGAGAGCTCCAGCCCATCAGAACGCACGCTCCTACCCGGCAGCCGGGTGTCCCCAAGGAGATCTGGGGAGCCGGGGAGCAGCTGGGGCTTGTGGCTGCTGGGCACCCAGGCTGGCTTGACCAGGAGACTGGAAGCTCGGCACAGGATGGCCTCCCCTCGAGCTGTGCAGCTGTCTCTGAGAAAGCCGACTCACGCTGTGTGCGTGGTAGGTGTGGAGACACTGGTGAACGTCTACAGGTAAGACCCGGGATGCTTTCCAGTGCTCAGGGCAGGGGATCCGCAGGCAAAAGAGGATGCAGGGGAGGGGAGTTGGCAGGGTGATGTCAGACACCAGAGATGGTGGGACTGCCTTCAGAGCTTGTGAGGGAAGGAAATTGGGTTTGTCCCAGTGCACTGGGGTCAGGACATTGGGTCCAGTCCCTGGATGAAGGTAGGCTCAGGAGACGACCCAGAGTCCTGGGGCCAAGCTCTGTCTGGGTTCTACATGACAGTCTTCAAATGGAGCAGCAGAAGGAAGTAGGGCTCGAGCCAGGGAAGAGGGTTGGGCCCCCCCTTCCTCCCTCCACGTCTTGCCAGTTTTCCACCTCTCTGCGGTTAGGGGTGTGCATGTGACATCTTGACCCTTGGAGGCCAGCCAGGGACAACCAGAGTGACTGGGATTAAGAGGGAGTGGTCAAGGCATAACTCAATGACTTAATTTAAGAAGTGATCCTGGAGCAAAGCCTGGGACTTGGGCTGGCAAGAGACGATGATGGTGATGGTGATGATGATGGTGATGGTGATGCTGGTGATGATGATGATGGTGATGATGATGGTGGTGGTGGTGGTGGTGATGGTGGTTGTGATGGTGGCAATATCGACATCTCAATAGGATAGCCATGACTTCAGTTTTCCCCATCCACCCAAATCTTCCCTGTCCTGCTTAGATAGGGATGCAGGGACCTGGGTGGCAGCCTCAGCTCTTTACCTGACCACTGTGGAAGTTGGTCATCTCTGAGACCTGGGTAGTGATGTGACTTCCACAGGGAGCTGAGGGCCGGGAGTTGCCAGGCACCATCTGAACTCAGCTCATCCTTGGGGCTCAGTTCCATGCTTGCCCAGCCAGATGGGGGAGCGCTGTACCTATTGCCTGTCTGAATTTCACTGATGCTTGTCTTAAGGTTCCCCTCTCAAGGAATGGCGTAGGGTCCTGGGGACAGGGATGGGGAGGGACAGACAGACACTATGGAGGCCAGATTTTGACTACCCTCCACTGGGGACCAGAGTGGCTAAAGGAATTATACCCACTCTTGCCCATTTAGCATGATTCTAGATTTAATGAATAGGATCCATTGAGTGAAGGGGGGGAAGGAGGAAGAGGAGGAGGAAGGAGAGGGAAAGGAAAGAGAGAGAGACAGACAGAGAGAGACAGAGAGAGACAGAATTTTTGATGCTCCCTGGGCCTTTACACATGCTACACAAATATTCTACCCTGGGGCCAGCCCCCACAATTTTTTTTATTGATGGCGTGAAACATCCGTGCCCTGCAGCCTGCAGCTGAGCTGAAGCTCGGCTGAGACCATCCTTCCTGTACTGCATCTGGCAGTCCTGCTTTGACACTGATGTCAGAGCCCATGTGTGGGTCCCACCTGCCTGAATCCAGGGCCCTGCTCTCGCCAAGGACAAGGCTGTTTCTAGAAAGTTCTTTCAAACCTCAGCCCTGGGTTACTCTACTAAGGCACTTGGCAGGGTGCCAGGTCTACCATCTGTCATCCGGTCCCCATCCCCATCTGGTCCCATCCCTCCCCTGATCCCCACCCCACCCCCACCCCCACCCCCACTACCACTTCAGCTAACTTCTAGAGTCCCTGGCTTCTCATTGCCCAGGACTCTGAGTCCTGATTGGATAACCTGGGCTCCTCTGAAGCTCAGTGGGGAGGTTACATATGCAGCCCGGTGGTGCGGTGCTAGTCCTGGCTCTGTTGGTCCCTGGCTTTGTGGTCTCACTCAAAGGACGTGCCACTGCCCTTCTGGGAGCCTGCTTCTGCCTCTCCGAGTGAACTCAACAGTGCTGCCATCATGGGTTGTGGGGGGGGGGGGGAAAGAATGAGACCTGCCTGGGCCGTCCGTGTTAGGTGACCGATAGGTTGTGCCAGCTGCGGGCATCCCCACATCTGTTCTTCCCATTGCTCCTCGGAGGGAGCAGGGGACAAGGCCAGCACAGGTTATGGGGCGTAGGGGGCAGACACCAAGCCCTCAGCGTTGTCCTTCGGTGTAGCTGGCCCTGTTGAAAGCAGAGGGAGCTACCTTGGCTGTGGTGTCCCTTGAATGACTCTGGGAGGGACTAAAGTGTCAGCTCTGTACCTGAGGGCTGACTAGCTTTACAGCTACCCAGAGTTTACGAGGGACACAGGAATTTGCTTTGTGACACCAAGGAGGAACTCTCCTGCCCAGAGGCAGTGGCAGTGGGAAAGGCGCCTTGAATGGACAAGCCACTGGAACTTCCAGGAGCCTGAGGCTCCCCCAGGGGCTGGGTTAGAGCCAGGCCACACACGATGATGAACTTGGGGCTCCTCCACCCCTGTGCTTGGTGACTGGCTCCAGCGGAGGCCAAGGGGCTCAGAACTGGTCTTGCTTGCTGATAAGCCTGGGGAAGGTCCCCCCAAGTATGAGGTGTGCCGGTCATCTGAGCTGCCCAGAGTTTGAACCTCCAGATGATAGTGCATAAGGTGACATCAGAGGAAGTGATTAATCGCCCCAGAGGCCACATGGCCTAGCTATTTGAGAAAAAATGTTTGTATGTGGGGTTAATTGTGTGCCATGGGGTAACTCGTCTCAACAGGGGCTGTAGGCTATCCTCCATGGGGCTAGCTTGATATCTTCATGGGCTATCTCAGCACCCTGATGCCTCTCTCCTGGTGGGTTAGCTCACCACCTTGACTCCCATCCCCAATAGGCTGCTTCAGCACCCTGACCCCTTCAGGCTGTTGGGCTACATCAACGGTCTCACCTCACTTTCAGCAAAGTGAAATTAAGATGTTCAGGGATTTGGGGCAAGGAATATGGTGGGGGCGGGAGGGCATGAAACTCTCCAATGAGCTATAGGAAGGACCAGGCCTGAGCATCTCCTGGGCTTCCTGAATTCCAAAACCAACCATGCCCTACAGTGTATCTGTCTGACTCTCCCCGGCTGGGTAAATAAGTGTTGTCAGCCTCGAGGGAGCACGGGGAGGCAGAGCTGGGATCCCAATCCGAGGGCCTGACGGGCTGCAGTTGCTTCTGGGACCTGGCTGGGCACCCTCTCTCCTCGCTTCAGCCTGTCCTTGTACCTGCACAAGGAAGAGGGCCTTTGTTGGGAGGTGACATTCAAACACTTCCATTTTTGAGTTCCTGGACTGTATGAGGCCACAGAGGAAGGAAGCACTGTTCTGGTCCCCTGCTCTCCTGAGGGCTGTCAGGGGTAGAACAGTAAGTGAACAGTGGACATCCCCACAGCATAAAGGGCATGTAGCCGGATGTGGGGACATACTGTCATTCCACCACTTAGGAGACGGAGGCAGGAGGATTGCAAGTCTGAGGCCAGCCTGGGCAACTGCATGACACTCTGTCTGAAGATAAAAAGTAGAAAGTGAGCTGGGTGTGTAGCTCAGCGGTAGAGTGCTTACCTACCTGGGTTCAATCCTCGGGGCTGTCAAAACAGTAGACCCGATTTATTATCTATCTCAGAGGCTTGTTCCTTCAGCTCCACAGACAGCTGTCGCCTACCATGCTCAGCTGGCTGGAGAAAGGCCAGGAGGATTCCAGAGCTGTTAGCAAGTCTGGGCTGGCACTGAGAAAACTGGGACTTGTGGACACGAGATAACCTGGCCTCGTAGAAGAGACGCATCTGAGTTTGGGCCTCCAAATACACCCTGAGAGCAAGACTCCAGGCATTCTGGGTTTGAGTTCAAGGCCCCTTGAAACATTACTATCAAGTACTTCCCATTAGCCTCTGGGGGCCATATATTGGACGAAACTGCTCCTGGCTTAGGCCTCGGGTATATCGTTAGTTTGGATGGAAAATAGGTTACTAACTCCACAGGGACTCAGCAGAGGGGCAGCAGGCATGCTGTGAGCCAGGTTGGTCACCAAGGCTCTGAACATGGGCACATGTGGTCCCAACCTCTGGACTTGGTGAAGAGAGAAGAGGGCTAGGTCCTCCCCTCCCCCACCCTAGCCAACATTCACCTGGCTTCATTGACAGAAGCTCCCAGGACTGGCCAACTTGGTGGTTTCTCAGAACATGATAGCTGTGAGTCTTATTGGTCCTTGAAGGCTGTGTGACCTTGGGCCAATCACTTAGCCCCTCTGAGCTTGCTTCCTCTCAGCCTAGGTAGGTACGGGTGAAGTCACCTAATGTGTACCTGTACAGTTGGCATCTCTAGTTTCACCATTTTACTAATGAGGAATTTCATCACCCACAGGTCTCAGATCTCCTACTGAGGACATCTCAGTAAGCAAGGGGAAAATGACTTGGTGCACCAACTTTAGATGGGGCCCTCTTGGGGTACTTTGGTCCCAGGCTGCAGAGTTCCTCTGCTTCGAGGGACAGGGAGTGAGTGGCAGCTGCCACCTGGAGCCCTGTATCCACTGTGGCGAGGCCTGCCATCTCCGGCCATCCTCCTGGGCTTGCTAGGCAGCCTGCACTGAGCAATGACAGGGCGTTGCAAGGTGCCCATGAACCACTGATCGCTATCTCTTGGAAGGAGAGGTCACAGCTACGCCTCATATGGCACAGACCTTAGGGAAGTGAGACTGTGTGGTACTGGACCAGCCATGCATGGCCCTCTGTGACCCCTGCCAGCTGCCCACAGCTAAAGGGACAGAGCCAAGGCTGAGAGGTNTATATATATATATATATATATATATATATATATATATATATATACACATATATATATGCATGCAGTGCCCAAGGAGGTCAGAAGAAGACATCAGATCCCCTGGAACTGGAGTTACAGACAGTTGTGACCTGCCTAGTGAGGGCTGGGAATTGAACCTGGGTCCTTTGCAAGAGTAGTAAGCACATTTAACCACTGAGCCATCTCTCCAGCCCACCCCTAGGTTTTTAAATGTGATTTTGGGCATTGAATTCACTTGCAAGGATTTACCAGTGGGGCCATTTCCCCAGTCCCTGGTTTTATTTGCTTGTTTAATATGGCTCTTACTACAGAAGCCAGGCTGACCTTGAACTCCTAATCCTCCTGCATGCCGATATCTTAGACAGCAGTCGCTGCTCGAGATGCTGGTTTGTGTGGTGGTGAGCCTAGTCTGGTCTGCTGAGATGGAAAGGGTCACACAGCATTCTCATGCATGAGTCCCTGTCTCTTCCTGTCTGGTGCCCACCCCTCCAAGACCCTCAGCACCATTTGTAGCAGCAGTGGTCATGGCTGCAACTTCCAGTGCTTCCCACAGTATACCTTTAACTTTCACAGCAAGCTTGCAAGGCAGAGAGGACTATGGTATCCATTTTGCAAAGAAACTAAGACAGAGAGAGAGAGATTGACTTTCTGAAGACAGAGAGCCCGCAACTGCTGGGGCTGGGATTTGAACCCACATCTGCCTGATTCTGTAAGCTCTACCACAGGGAAGATTGATCTCTGGGGATTCTCTCTGCTGCAGAGTCCATGTGAGTGGTGGGGTAGGGGCACCCCTAGACATGCTCTATGCTTGAATCTCATGTCTCTGCTGTGTAGCCCCTTGTGTGACTGTTCGGGGCTTCCTTTC
Organism: Mus minutoides; assembly: GCA_902729485.2. Taxonomy (NCBI): domain Eukaryota; kingdom Metazoa; phylum Chordata; class Mammalia; order Rodentia; family Muridae; genus Mus; species Mus minutoides. Next base: position 873,990 of record LR749784.1, on the reverse strand, counting down.
CACTCTGTAAATCCTTGTTCTGTAGGCAGATGCTAGGGATGGAGTCAGAGAGCAGAGCAGGGACCATGGTGTCTCTTCTGGTGCCATTCTTCACTGGGTCCCGTGGTACCTACGTCACACAATACAAGGGTGTTCAGACTGAGCCGCAAGCAGTCTTAATGGGAGCAGTGCTGTCTCTCAGGCTTAGAGACTTTGGGGAACAGGCCAGCCTGGGACACTGCCAGCTGTGGCAGGGTCTGACCTGCCACCTGTCATCAGCTCCAGCCACCTGGGCCTGTGTGGCCTTCTCTGTTTTAGTCCCTGAGATAGCCTGTACCTCCTGTTCCTTCCTGCAGAGCCACTGCCCAGCACAGGCCTCTCACAAGCCTTACCTACCCAGCTCCTGACCCTGTTGTGGGTGATGCCCAAGTGGGTAGCACAAAAGTCCCAATATTCGTCCTCCTGAGAGTAGGTGACCTGAAAGATGGAAACTTCTGGATGGAATTCTGCAGCCTAGCAGAAGGAAAGGCTTTGTAATGACAGGAACCACGCAGAGAGCTGCAGGATGTGGGAAGCACTCAGGCTGAGTCATGTGTGTGTGTGTGTGTGTGTGTGTGTGTGTGTATGTGTGTGTGTGTGTCCATGATGAGCCCTTGGCCCCTGGGACCGGAGTGCAGGCATGCTCACTGTTCTTGGGACCAGAGAGTCACGGACACTGTGTTAAGGCCTGCACTGACCTTGAAAGATCAGGTGAGGATGGAGACTGGGATGGCGGCTTTCCTGCTTGGTTTCCCTCCACTCCCCTTGCTCACGAGGAAACCCTCTGAGGAGCTTGTGTGGAAATTCTGCCATTTCCAAGTCCTCCTCATCCGCTCCTATGACCTCCTCCCTCCCTTCAGCAGGACATGCTCCAGTCAAGTGATCCTTGTCCTGCCAACCCTTCTGAGAGAGGGGAGATAACTGCTCTCTGCTCTCTGCTGTGTGATCTGAGGAAGGTTACCTCACCTTTCTGAACGCCCTGCCTGCCTGAGAGGGTTACTGGGAATGAAACAAACTTAGCTAAATGGGGTGCTTGAAGCGCCCCTCGGCCCCCAGCAGCTGGACAGATGTCCCCAGCAGGCACTTGACTGAGTCAGCGGGCTGACTTAGAAGGGCGGGGCTCCACCCTCATGGACCCTTGGTGTTCTCTAGGTTCTGGCGGCCTTCGCCACTACTTTAGCTGGCCCTGCTCCAAGCTACAGGGATGAGTCAGGCTGCTGAAGGTGCCTCCAGCGTACAGGCAGACCTGGAGGGACTCCCTGTCTTTCAGGCTGCAAAGGGGAACAGCGGTGGTAGGCCAGGGCAGGTGGTGCAGGTTGAGAAGATTGACAGCAGCAACCACCAATCAGAGCACACTTTACAGCAGCCCCAGCCCCAGTGCCCTCACCAGCCCCAGAGGAGGTTGCGTGGAGCGGGAAACCAAGGATCTCTCTGGTCCATCAGGGACCAGAGATCACACTCAGGGGAGGTTAGTCCCTTCCTCAGAGAAACAGTGGCATTTGAGATGGGTCTTGAAGACGCACAAGACGCCATGCCCCTGCCCCAGCAGAGATGGAGGGGAGGGGAGGGGAGGCTTGGGGGGGCGGGGGGGCGGGGAGGGAGGGAGATGTCTCAGGCTGATGATGGACACAGAGATGAAGATGAGGGCTTGGTTTGAAGAGCGTAGTAGAAGCTATCGGAGCTGATGTTCTAATTTGTTTCTATCGCTGTGATAGAGACCGTGCGTGGCCAAAGAAACTTGACGATGAAGAGTTTATTTGGCGCAGCCTGGCAAGAACTGTTTGCTACTTACAGGAAAGAATGTGAGGAGCTACCTATAGGCCACTGGTCAAGGCCACGCTCCGTTACTGAAGGAAGTCAGGGCAGGAGCTCAGGGCAATGGAGGCAGGAGCTGAGGAGAAGCCGTGGAGGAGTGGTGCTTACCGGCTTGCTCCCCATGGCCTCTCAGCCTGCTTTCTTTCTTTTTTTTTCTTTTTTCTTCTTCATTTTTAAAAAAGAATTATTTATTGTATGTATATGTGTACACTGTAGCTGTCTTTAGACACACCAGAAGAGGGCGTCAGTTCTTATTACAGATGGTTGTGAGCCACCATATGGTTGCTGAGAATTGAACTCAGGACCTCTGGAAGAGCAGTTAGTGCTCTTAACCGCTGAGCCACCTCTCCAGTCCTCCAGACTGCTTTCTTTTTTTTTTTTTTAAGATTTATTTTATTTATTATATGTAAGTACGCTGTAGCTGTCTTCAGACACTCCAGAAGAGGGCGCCAAATCTCGTTACGGATGGTTGTGAGCCACCATGTGGATGCTGGGATTTGAACTTATCACCTTCGGAAGAGCAGTCGGGTGCTCTTACCCGCTGAGCCATCTCACCAGCCCCCAGACTGCTTTCTTAATAGCACCCAGGACCACCAGCCCAGAGATGGCACCGCCTACAATAGTCTGGGCCCTCCCACATAAATCGTGAATCAAGAAAATGCCCCCACGTACTTGGCTGTGGGACAATCTGAATTTTCCCAGTGATGGTCCCCAATAGCCCTAGCTTGTGTCATGTTGACCAAACAAACAAACAAAACAACAAAACAAACCTGACCAGCACAGCCCCTTTGGCTCCTCCCCCATTCTCTCTGAGATGGGGTTTCACCATGTAGCCCCAGCTGGCCTACAGCTGGATTAAACTCAGCGATCTGTCTGCCTCTGCCTCTCTAGCTCTTAGACTAGGGGATGGCACCACCACGCCTGTCCTGTCACTTTAGGAGGAGGTTTCCTTTGACTGTGAGCTTGGGGACATGTGCCAGATGTCCCAATGCCAGGAGTTCCCAGCAAGATACCCCGCAGAGAGGCACTATGGATAATGGTGTGTGCAGGCAGCAGATCACACTGTGGACCTCTTGGCCTTACTCCAGCTCCCATGCAATCTGTCCTTTAATTTATGGCCCACCCACAGACCTGTAGTGCCAGTCCGATGCCCGAGGCTCTGGGAGGGGTAGGGCCAGGATGCCAAGGGAATGAGAATCCAAGGGCATACAGCACCCTCCTGGCAAAACCCGCCTCTCTCGGGCACCACAAGAAATAGCTGTGGCAACACTGCCTGGTCTTCTGGGACCTTACTGAACACCTGCCGCCGTCATGGACAGGGTGAGGGTGACCAGAGTCTCGAAGTCACCGGGATTGAGCTGGATAGGCCCCAGTGTGCCCCAGAGAAGGGCTCTGAAGGCCTGTTCTGCTCATAGTTGCCTCTCAAGGGAAGCCACTGACTGGTCCTTAGCTATGGGGGGTGGTTAGACAGGGGTGGGATACGGCACCTTTACTGAAGGATTAGCTTGAAATCAAAGGTGGGTCTTTCTGTCTTCTGGTGCTTTGACCATGACCAAAAGCAACTTATACAAGATTTGGGGTCCCTGGTTTCAGAGCATTAGAGTCCAGGACCCTGGCGGCAGAGAGCACGGCAAGCATACAGACAGGCATGGTGCTGCTGCAGATCTGAGCATTTACAACCTGATCCTCAAACAGAAGGCAGAAAGGGAGAGAGAACTGGGAAGGGCCTGGATTTTAGAAGCCTCCAAGCCCAGCCCCAGTGACACACCTCCCTGAGGCCACACCTCCTCCGAGGCCTCAGCCTTCCGAGGCCACACCTCCCCGGGCCCCGCCCCGAGGCTCTGCTGCCTAATCCTTCTGAGGATTGGGCATTCTCTTTCAAACCGCCACAGCTTCCAGCTCTGCGAAGTTGCTCAAGTCCTGAAGGAAGGGGAGACACTAGGGCACTAGGCGCGTGTGCTCACGTACACACACACACACACACACACACACACACACACACACACACACACACACACGCATGCACACACCCCTCTACTTCCAGCCCACATTCAAGTCAGGCATCAGATTCAATGACAATGGCTTTATTGGTGGTATAATGACCAATCTGGCACAGACACTATTGCCTTGCCAAATCCTGGAATGAGCTGCAGTCACAGCCAGCTACAGTGACGAGAAATGGGCTCTAGAGCCTTTACAAGGCACTCGCCAACAAGGAGAAACATACAGTGTGACCATTGTAGGGCATACCTCCTGTTGATACAATAAGCGCAAACGCTTCTAAGTGTCCCCAGAAGGCTGTTAAACCTGGGGGTGGGGGTGGGGCAGCAAGGATACATTGTTGAGGCTGGGTTGAGGAAAAGTAAGCAGAGCCGAGGGGTTTGCAGCCAGCTGGGGATGTGTTTCAAGCAAAAAGGGAAAGGGTGCTGGCTAGGCGGATGGAGTGACTCTCCTGGCCTGGGTAGGAAGGAAGGCTGCCGCCTGGGTGGAAGTGTGTTCTAGGGTTAGGGGGGCAGGAGCTGTCTGTAGAGGGTTCCAACAGGCAGGAGAGTGAAGGGGACAGAAATTATGAAAATGGGTGATGTTTGCTGTGCACGGAAGTTGGGTGTGAGGGAGAAGGGAAGGTGGGGTGCAGATGACACCTCTGGTCCAGGCCAAGGACAGCCTTGAGGTGGGGTTAGGTTTGATAAGATACAGGTGATATACAGGTGACCTGCTCTTGGGATGAAGGGGAACATGGCGACACTTCCAGAGAGAGAGAGAGAGAGAGAGAGAGAGAGAGAGATTGAGATTCAACAGTCACTGTCAAGGGTCACACCCAAGATCAGAAGCCACAGATCCAGACAATCCATCGTCATTTCTAGCACACAGCTCAGGGACTGAGTTGGGAGTCTGCCTTGGCAACTGCTGGAGTTGCCAGGCAGCTGGCAGAGGGTAAGTTCAGCCCAAACTGCCCTGGGACCAAAGCTTCGGAGGCTGAGAAGGTCGGATGCAGAAGACCCAGGGGATTGAGGCCTGGCGTGAGAGTGCTGGAATTCAGGAAAGGTCCTAACAGGGCTTCCACAGCAGGTGGATCCCCAGTAATGTCACAGTGTGTGGGACCCCAGAGAGGAACGCCAGAGAGGGACTCCAGAGAGGGATCCCAGAGAGGGACCCCAGAGAGATGCCTGAGGCCCGGTGTGGGCAGCCACATCGGAAGCACGGGTGGGTGTGAGGAGATGTAAGGGTACTAGGGTCATCAGGGCTGGGAGCTGGTCCCCAGGGAGCTGGACCAGGGGCAAGGTCAGAGTGACAGTCAGCAGGGAGGGACTGTAATGGCTGATATCCGAACAACTCACTTCAAGGGCTGGAGCCTCGGGAATTCAAGGTCAACCTTGGTTATTTGATGGGTTCAAGTCTGGGACACTAAGGATCAAGGAACGCCTGGGGCCTGGAACAATGGCCCTGGGGATAAGGCTTCAGAGGGTCCACAGCCACTGTGGGGGACAGGTCTGTCCCTGGTGGCCAGGGAGACTCTAAGTCAAAGGATGAGGACACCTGGAAGAAGTGAGGTGGGAAGTGGGGGAATGTGTGTGGTTTCCATGGTAACAGGTATGCGGCTGGAGGAAGTTCTGAGTATGGTCAGGGGAGGCCTGTGTTGCTCTGGCCCTCCGCTCATCAGTAGAGTGGGACTGGTGAAACATGGCATGGGACTGAATTGTGCCCATCATACTGTGGTCAATGAAGACAGTTACTTGGTGAGGACAGGGTGACTACATAGGGGATTGTAGGAGGGTTTTCACTAGAGGCTTGCTTGGATAGATTCTCAGGGGCCCAGGAAAGGTCAGGGCCAGGAGAATAAGAGAAAAGACCTCTCATCTTGTATGTGTAGTCAGGGGGGTCCTCTTTAAATGGACCTGTCTTCAGGGGCCTCACAGCTGTGAGACACTATGGTGGAGCCCTGAACACTGGCACCTCTGCCCCCCTCTCCCCCCCTTCGGATGTCTTCTCAGGGAGGAGAGCTTTGTGGAGCCTGACCCCAGGCTAGTGCTTGACACAGGAAGACAGCTTGTATTTGTCAAGTCAATAGGCAATACATCTCCCCAAGACACTGCTGGTTTCGCTCTGGGTGCCCCAAAGCCCAAGTCTGCTCCATCTGAAGCTGTGGCTGCGGAAGGACAGATGTATGATCCAACAGCTGAGGGGCTCGGCGGATTGAATACCTTGTCTCTCCAGAGCCAAGAGCTCTTGGGGCTCCTCAGAGGGACAGAGAGTAGCTGCTTTGTAAGGCCCCACTCCAGTGCAGATGGGCCCCAAGGGAGCCCTGGGGGTTGGCAGAAAGCGGGATTGTATTCAGTCCTTCCCATACATCTCCTGAGCGCCCTGCACATACAAGGAAGCTCAAGCAGCAAGCTAGGCAAACGGGCTACCCTCGGGAACTGAGCTAGCAGGACAGCTGGCAGGTGACATGCACGGTGGACAAAGCTGGGACGGGCAGAAGATGACTCAGCCTTAGCTAGAGGGATGGGGGTGGGTATTCGTTTTTTCTCCCGTTGCTGTGATAAAATAACCAGACAGCGGATCACAAGAGGTCACAAGAGAGTCGTGAGTGCACACTTCTGCTCAGCCCTCCCTCTCTCCTTGTTCTGTCCAGGATTGCCTGCCCAGGAAACAACCCCGCCCACAATTAAGATGGGTCTCCCCACATCAATGACAATCATGTTAAAAGGTGTATTTGTGCATGCCTGTGCACATACATGAACGGAGGTCAGAAGGAGTTGGCTCTTTCACTCTGCCATTTGGGCCTGGGGGGGAGGTGAACTCAGATACTCCCCCGCCCCCCCCCCCCACCGCGGGTGCTTGGTGACAAGCATCTTTACCCTCTGAACTATCTCAGATCATTCTAGATGCTCTCAAGTTGACAGTTAACCCTAACCACTTGGGGAAGGTTATTGAAATGGGGGCATTTAAACAGAACCCTGAAGCCTGGGGTGTGAGCCTCGTGGCTGTACGTTCAAGGGCAGGGGGCATTCAGCTGTACGAAGGTCCTGGGGTAGGATAGCTTGGTGTTTTCATGAACCAGAAGGAAGGACCATGTAGCTAGAACAGAGAGAGACTTAGAGGCAGGGGTTCCCAGCCCTACTGGTGAGGAGTGCCTCCTAAACAGCTGCGGTCCCAGCCTCTACCTCACGTGACCACTCTCTGAACCCCTCTGTCTTTTCCTTCCTCCCTCTCTCTCCACAGTGATGTGCCCAAAGGTGCCAAGACCTTCGGGGTGTCTGGGAGCTCTGAGGTGAAGATCTACATGGTCTACGATCCCTCACGAGTGGCAGAGCCCGCAGGCCGGGCCCACTGGCCCCTGGATGCCAACGTGGACGTGGTAGTGGTGGCAGACACAGTCAGTAAGGACTTACATGACCTCAAGGTAAACAATATCCAGAGTCAGGGTGGGGGGCTAGCTTGTACTCCATGCCCTGCCATCTCCTGGGACATCTTCAGAGACCCAGACCCATCTCACCCACCCCAACACCACACAGCAACTGATACAACCTGGTCACCCGTCAGATCCACACACCTCTATGTTACTCCCTGAAGTTGCCCCTCAAGCCCCTGTGCTTCCCCACAAAGGATTGCATGGCCATACTTGAATGCAGGGCCCCAGCACACCCACTCAAGTCTCCACATGTATCCTGCAAGCCACCTTAGACAGCTCCCACACACTGCGGTTGTTGAATAACAGAATGGCCCTGGTGTCTCCCACACACTGCTGTTGTTGAATAACAGAATGGTCCTCAACTGCTGGCCCCCATGGTGCTTTCTCCATGATGGGGCAAGCTGGGACCTGAGTGGGGATCTGCACATGGCTGTAGGCAGGGCCTGAGCCAACCTTCCCTGGAAGGAATCCCATCTCCTGGGGCAAGCGGGGGAGGGATGGGAGCCCCCAGACTTTGGCAAAAGTCCTGGCACTCGCTGTGGTTGTGGGACCAGGTTGGTCATTTCCTCTCTACAGAGGATGAATAACGCCAAAGAACGTCAAGCTGTCTAGGTCAGTAGGACAGTAGCCCCAGTTTGTCTGTCTCTCTCGTATCCTCAGAAGGTCCTGGAGTCACCATACCCAACTTTGTAGGCCTCCTTTCTCCTTAAACTGTGAGGGACCCTGGAACAGTACCCCAGGTCACAATTGACAAATAGCTTTGCCTCCACCCGGGGCCTGGAACACTCTAGCTTGAAAACGGGGCTGTAGGTGTGTGGTCCCCTTGTCCCCTGCCTTGTCTTCTCTCAGGGTTGACTCTCATCCCCAGGTGAAGGTATCCTACTTTGAGTCACAGGAGGCTGCTGCCCTGGCCCACAGTGTGCTCTACCTAACTGCTGTTGGTGAGTCCTGATCCTGCCTGCCTCAGGACACGGTAGCTATCGGATGTGGTGAGGGTGACTGAAGCCTGCGAGGCCTTAGAGGGGGAAGCCTTAGCTACCCACCTCACCCCTGGGCTTCTTGGGAACTTCAAACATATCCAGGACCATAGGGATTGAGACCCAGCTGTGCTCAGGGCCATTAGAGTCTAGAAATGTCGCTGCTATGAGCTTGATCCACAATGGCTTCCTCATGGGAGTCCCATTGTCTCAGGGTCCCCAAGACTCAACCTAGAACCATGGAGAGCCATGGGCCTCTTTTCACCCAGAGCCCATGGCAGCATCCTCTGAGGGTGACAGACCTTGATCATAGGTCCCCAGGGGCTACAGTTAAGGGTCCCCTGCATGTGACATAGAAACCCAAGGTCTCTAAGACATAGTCACTCAGAGCACATGGCCAAGGCAGGGACTTGTGTCCCTCTGACACCAGAATTGCCAATACCACTCTAGCCAGAGCCCTGAGGCCAACACACACTCCTCAGTGTCAAGTCTCCAGAGCTGGACTTCTGGGTCCTCAGCTGGGGTGGGAGCTGAGCTGGCTGGACCATCCCAGGTACAGCGACAGGTGACCTGTCTGCCCTTTGCAGATGTGTCCCTTGATGTCGATACAGGCCGCACAGGCAAGGTGAAGAAAGGCTCTGGTGACAAGGTGAGACCCTGGATATCCTGAGGGTGTGGAGCTGGCAGGCAGAGACCTGGGTGATCTTGGCAGCAGACAGCCCTCCTTCTAGAAGAACAGGATCTGTTCTATCCACGGAAGGATGGCCAAACTGGCTCAAGTGAGCAGTAGCTTAGGCTGATGTGACAGACATGCTGTGTGACTGTTGGGGAAACTTACCCTCTCTGGTCTGTCCTATTCTGCTTGCTGTATAGTTTCTGTTGGTGGGGGTCGGATCTGGACCTCTCCACACGGCAGGTGTTTCATGGGGGATTTTTTTTTTTAAGATTTATTTATTATTATATGTAAGTACACTGTAGCTGTCCTCAGACACACCAGAAGAGGGCGTTAGATCTTATTACGGATGGTTGTGAGCCACAGCTGAGCCATCTCTCCAGCCCCAAGGGATTGTTGGATAACAGAATGATCTCCTTCTGGTATAGGGGGCCATGGTATTCAGCTACAGCTAGGCCACAAAGAATGAAGAGGAGAATGGAGTTATTCCACAAAAAAGCATGTTGTCACACAGGGGCAGGAGGTACAGTTTGTAGGGAAAGATCCAGAGAGGCAGCCTGGATCTCAAGTCTTTTGGACAAGGTGGGGCAGGACACCTGACTGGCTGTGCAGGTTATTCACTGAACAAGGTTGCTTGAGGGGGTTGTAGTTGGGGACTACAAGGAAACCATGTCTTGGACCTTGGTGCAGGGTGGTGTCCACTCAGAGGGGTGGGCAAGGGTGCCATAGAAGCAAACAACGGACCTGTACTGTCCTGGAGACCTGGGTTTGAACACTAACTGGAACCTAAGGGTTCCCTCCCAGAGTTTCTCTTTGCTTTCTTGCAAAATGGGGAAAAGGCATAGGGTACTGGGGACAGTGCTGACCCCAGAGTCAGGCATCTTGATCCTCAGCCTGGAAGGACCTGCAAGAGTGAGTGTTAGGCTCAGGAGACTGCCAGAATGGAGGATTTGTCTCCATGGAGATCAGGGTAGGTCTTAGGTAGAGCCAAAGCGTGGTCATTTCTGTGATTAGTGACATCAACCTGCTTCCTCACTCTGAGTCCTGGGCACAGCCACTGCATACGATCCTGCGGGTGTTCACTACACAAGGATGGCCATCTCTGGGTCTAATCCTTCCTGAAAGCTTTACTCCCAGTGTCCACGGTCTTTTGTTAAATCTTTAAGTGAACCCAGAATATAAAAGTTTCTGAGCTAAGCGCTGAGCCAGCCCAGGCCATGTCTAGTCCCCTTCCCAGAATCCTCAGGCTTGACTAACCCAAGCCTTCCTGTGTGCCACAGAAAACCTGGCGCTGGGGCCCTGGGGGCTCTGGGGCCATCCTGTTGGTAAACTGTGACAGAGATACCCATGGGTCCAGGGAGGACCTGCATGCTAACCATTTGAGGTCGCTGGAGGGTGAGTGATGGCAGGCATGGGAGGTGAGGAGGAAGGGAAGAAGGGGGGTCTGGGTTGTGGTTGGGGGTTTTGTCTCAAAAGCCACTCTCCCAGACCTGCAGGACATGTCCCCAATGGTGCTGAGCTGTGGTGGCCCAGATGAGCTTTTTGAGAGCCACAAGCTGGTCTTGAAGGCATCTTTGTCGGATTCCAGAAGACTGAAGGTCTTCTGTGCCCGGGGTGAGTGGCTGCGGCCTGTCACATCTTTCTTCCTTCAGTGCTCCCTAGGTCTGTGACCCTTCAGTAACTCACTGTGGCTTGCATGGCTACTTCATTGGGTAACAATATGACGGCCAAGGTCGCGGCCCCAACTGCTCCTCCCATTGCACAGAGGGAGAAACTGAGGCACAAACACAGTCACGGCTACACAGCCAAGTGGGGTAGAGGGAGAGTTCCAAACCAGGCTTCTTGGGCACCAATGTCCCTGACCCCACCCTCCTCGCCCACCCCTACCCCTCCTGCTGCTAACTCCATATAACAGCATGGCTCCTCCAGTCAGCCAGTCTGCACTGAATTCTTGCAGTCTAGTGGCCCCACCCAAGCAGGACAGGGAGAGGGGCAGGAACCTTAGAGCCTGGGATCCAGGTCCTGGCTTCAAATCCTGGCTGAATTGCTGGAGTTTATAATCAGAATCTGCAACTTTAAGGGACTGGGGTGCAGCTCAGCAGTGGTATCTTTAATAACCTCAACCCCATCAGAAGCCACTCCCACTACCTTCTGACACCACCAATGAGGTTCATCCACTGTGCGCATGCACGGCCACTTCATTGCTTCTTTGTGGGTGTGTAATAGTCCACGTATGGATTACCTTATTTGGCATAATTTCTTCATAAGCACCGTGGACAGACATTTGGGTCCTCATCACCTTTTGGGTCAGATGCTTTTCTCTATTTGCCTGCTATACAATTCACCTAAGGCTCAGAGAGGTTGAGTCATTGAGCCAAGGTCACACAGCTTCTGCATTGCAGTGCTGGAAGAGAACTGAAGCAGAGCTCCCCAGGGGTGCTTCGGGCCCAGATTCTGGCCACAGGTTTTCTGTTCTCCTGTCCTGCTAGCCCCAACCCTGTCCCCACATTGGCCTGACCCTGTTCTCCTTAGGTGGGACCTCCCTCTCCAACTACAAACAGGTGCTAGGGCCCCGTCACAGTTCCTATGTGGTGGAACGGCATTCCGGGGAGAGGGACATCCAGTTCTACGTGGAAGGACTCGCCTTCCCTGATACCAGCTTCTCAGGGCTGCTCTCTCTCAGTGTCAGCCTGGTGGACACACGGGTAAGTTCAATACGAGGGCTGTGTCAAGGGAGACGTGTGGGGTACCCAGGAACCCACAAAACCACTGAGCTCTCCTCTCTCCCAGCCCCTCTCCGAGGTGTCAATCTTCACGGACAGTGTAACCTTCCGAGTGGCCCCCTGGATCATGACCCCCAACACTCAGCCGCCCCTGGAGCTGTATGTGTGCAGGTGAGCCCCCAGCCCCGCCCTGCCGAAACCAGAGCGGTAAGTGAGCAGTGTAGCCATGCAGCTGGCCGGCCATCATTAGGGAATGCTATCACATACCCCTATCTGCCACAGGACACAGCCACCAGCGCCTGATCTAAGTCTGATAGCCCAGATGCCTTGAATTCAGTCTGGGTAGTGGGACTAGGTGTGGTGGCGCAGGCCTGTAACCCTTTATTTGGGAGGTGCAGGGAAGAAAACTGGGAGTTCGAATCTAGCCTCTGCAACATGAGACCCTGGGTAGTGGGGCTGAGCCCCACATTTGTGCTAGCGACTGTAGGGACCTGGCCTCACCCTCCTTGGGTCACTACTGCATCTTCTGAGGCCCTAGGGACTCAGCCACAGGACTCACACCAAGTCTAACCCATTCTGGCTGTCCTGGGCCTTCTGCCACGGCCTGGTATCTGGTGGCCTCTGCTGGCCAGCCCTTGAGATATCACAGGTAGAGGTGGAAGATGGGCCCAGTGAGCTAGATGTAGATTCAAGGAAGGTGTGGCCAAGCAGGGTTATCTCTGTGCACTTGGAGCCAGGAGCATCCCAGCCTCCTGTCTGCTCAGAGTCTTCACTTTCACTCTGCTCTGAGAAGACCAGGCTAGCCCACTTACTGACATTCCACCAGTGACATCAACCCTGGGTTAACTCCATAGCCACCCTGGACTGCCTGGGTTGGTTCAGGCACCCTGGCTCTGGGCTCCACAGCCTAGCTTTGTTCTGTTCATGCACTGGTCATCTGATGTGATCTAAGGGCATGACCCCTCCCCCCTAAGTCTTCTAGCCTCTCCAAGGTAGAGATAGATCTGAAGCTCAGAGCTCAGGGACACAGTCCTGGTACAACTGGATTCTGGTCCCAACCGCTGTCACTATCCTTGCAGCGTGACAGATAACCACGGCCGCAATGACAAGTTTCTGGAGGACATGTCCCACCTGGCCACGAAGGCCAACTGCAAACTAGTGGTCTGTCCCCGGGCAGAGAATCGCAACGATCGCTGGATCCAGGTGTGTGCAAGGCTGACCCAGAGAAGAACTGTGAGTGGGCGGTAGGTGACAGCCTGGGGACACAGGCCTGCCTGGCTGGAGCCAGAGCAACCAGGACAGAGCTAGGAGCCATCCTCCAGCAGGAAAAATCTCCCCTGCCTCGTCCAGATGCCTTGACTCTGGGATGGGTCTCCTGGATGGAGCCCTGGAGGCCTCCCGCCATCCCAGCCCCATGTCCTTCCCAGGTAGTGTCCTTTCTGGGGTCATCTTTCCTGAAACCCCCTGAGGAGGCCCGCTGTAAGTCTTTCTTCCTCACACAGGACGAGTTGGAGTTTGGCTACATTGACGCCCCTCACAAATCCTTCCCTGTGGTCTTTGATTCCCCCCGAAACAGAGGCTTGAGAGATTTCGCACTTAAGAGGATCCTGGTATGTGGCCAAGTACACAGGGATGGGATTGGGGGGGGGGGAGCAGGCCTGCAATGACTCCTCTCCTGGGAGCCCTGGTGGAACTTTAGGGTCCAGAGACTGGTGTGCGCGCGGTGACAGCAAGCAGGAGAGTGAGTGGAAGGGTCCATCTGAGAATGCAAACCACATGCAAATCACATGCAAATAGATGCCCACTCCCACCACAGCTGCATCCTGGGAGAGGCAGAGGAGCCAAGTTCTTGGTCAGAGGCTCATCCTTAGTGGTGAGGAGTCAACAGAAGTGTTAGCCCTGACTGTGAGGGGCCATGTACCCTAGTGAGCATGCCACGCCAGGAACTGTGCTACTTCCTGTTCCGGGATGGCAGCAGGTGCCACAGCTCACACTGCCCTCCAGCTTTCAGGACCGAGGACACTGAGGCTGGGGAGGTTAAGCAACTTGCCAAGCCAATAAGACAGTGGGGCACCATGCACTGATCCTAACCAGCGCCTTCGGGTCCCTGCCTGACAGTCGGCTGCACTTTTCTCCCGAGGTGGCCTAGTTTCTGTGGGTTTGTGGGCCCCAAGTCTCCTGCAGAGTGAGTGTCTGCGGGGACTGGAGGGCCCCGGGTTTTGGCACTGCGATCCCTCGGCCTCTGCTCCCTTGAGGTCATGGTGCTTCTTTCTTCTTGGCTCACGGTATAGGCTGAAGCTTCTGAAGGTCTTCTTTTCCTGATGGGTGTGTCGAGAGTTCTGAGCTGCTCACGAGTTTTAATGTGTGGAGTATCTATGTGTGTGTGTGTGTGTGTGTGTGTGTGTGTGTGTGTGTGTGTCCTCAGCAGCCACCCATTTTATATTTATGAGACAGTGAGTGGTCTCTCATTGGCCTGGGACTTGCCAGTTAGGCTAGGCTAGCCAACCAGTGGTCCCAGAGTTGTACACATGTCTGTCTACCCCACGTCCCAGTACTGGAGTGGCAAGTGTGTGCTACCACCCCAGGCTTTTCAGTGGGTGCTGCGGTTCAGACTCAGGTCCTCACGCTTGCGTGACTGGTGCTTGCTTTTCCTCCAGAGCCATCTTCCCAGCCCTTACCTGCTTCATTCACCCTTCCTTCCCTAGCCAAGGTCTGTCTTCCATGACTGCCCATCCATGAGTTCCTTAGACATACGCTGCTTGATCAAGGGCCTGGTGACGCTCTGCTTTCCTCTGGGCAGTGACTTGATCTGAGCAGAGTGTAGAATGGGGCTTGGTAGGTTTGATTGAAATCAGGCTTTCACCAGAGAGCCAGGGAGCAGGTACCCAGTGTCCTCCCTTCTGCTAGGCATGGCTCCTTCCCCCCCTTGACTCTCCTGTCTTGGGGGGGCTTCTGATGGTACCTCTCTAGGGTCCTGACTTTGGATATGTGACCCGGGAGATCGAGTTCGCAGGTGCCTCTGGCCTGGATTCCTTCGGCAACCTGGATGTGAGCCCGCCGGTGAGGGTGGGCAGCACAGAGTACCCCCTCGGCAGAATCCTCATCGGTGGCAGCTTCCCCAAGTGAGTGGCTTGGAAAGGTGTCGGGTGGGGGGAAGACTCAGGAAGCTCACCCTTGTGGCTCTCTGGACTAAGAGGTGCTCTCCAGAACCCATGGAATGATTGTCACAGAGTCCAGATTGGGAGATGCTCTCCAGTCCATGGGAATGACTTTCCAACAGATAATAAGGTCTCAAGGTCAAATTAGTGGCCCAGAGTCTGATAAGCATAATCGCCACATTAAACTGGCACGTCAGAGGCCGGGGATGAGCTCTGTTGAAAGAGCTTGCCCAACATGCATGAGTACCTAGCTGGGTTGGATCTACAGCATGGAGTAAGTAAGCCAAGAGAGGTGGCAAAGACTGTGATCCCAGCACTTGGGTGGGCAGAAGCAGGAGGATCAGAAATTCAAGCTCATTCTCAGCCACATTGAGAATTCAAAAGCCAGCCTGGACTAATAAGAACCTGTCTGAAGTCAGCCAATCTGGGAGGTGACATGCTCTCTGCTACATAAGCTGGGACAGACACGGGAAGCCAGTCACTCACTGTTATCCTGTCTTGGAAGGGCCCAGAGGCAGAACAGGCAGCTAGAACTAAGCGAGTACCCAGCTGGGTACCCTCGTGGCAGGACATCTCTGTGACCCCATGCCGGCCAGCTGTGATGGAGCAGAGGTCAAGGTGCTCTATTCAGGGTTCAGTTAACATGTAGACAGATGCAGATGCCTGCTTACTACACCGAGTGGGGCCCTCCCCGCCCCCAAGTAGCCCACAGGGGCACCACTCTACCACAAACCCTAGATAACCTTTTCACTTGTGAAGCTTGGTATGGAGCTTGGGTGTGCCCCAACTTGTCCCCTGAGCCCCAGCTGGCCTCTGACAGTGGGAAGGTCACGTAGCCTCAGGTGGAAGGCCTGAGGCTGTGAAATCATACAAGGAAGGGGTTGCTGGTACCAAGGCAGGCACAAAACTGGGTGTTGCAACCTGCTATACTGGGCTGAGCATGGCTGGGGGTGACCCTGCCGGACACCCATCTCAGATAGCAGACACCCATCTCAGATAGCGTACAGGGGCTGGTCCTACCACATCCTGGGCTTCGGGCCTGGAGGGCTTCAGGAAGGGAGCTGTGAGTCTCTGGAGTCCGACGGTCACAAATGTGGGCTCTGCCATTCAGCTGCAGTCACCATGGTGTCTGGCAAACTGTCAGCGGTCAGTTTGTTCATGCACATTAAGGTCACGTGCTGGGCACGTGTGAAAGTGCCATGGATGTGGAGCATGGTGGTACAACCCTTTAAACCCAATACTCAAGAGGGTGAAGCAGGAAAGTCGTGAGTTCAAGGCCAGTCCAGGCTGCAGTAAGGCGTGTGTCCCCAAAACCAAAAACCCAAACAAAACAAACAAACAAACAAACAAACAAACAAAAAGGCAGGCAGCATCCAAAAGAGGAAGTTCTGAGGATGTGGGGAGGGCAATGCTGGTACATTTTAAATAAACGATTTCTTTTCTATCCCATGCCTCATTTTCTCTAGCTGTAAAATGGGCCCTAATATAAGGCCCTCTCGCTTGGGGCTGGCCCGATGGCCTAGTGGGCAAGGTACCTGCTTTGCAAGTGTGAAGGTCTGAGTTTGGAGCCTCAGCAGCCATGTAAGAAGCCAGGCATGACAGCCTATGTCTGTAATCCCAGCATTGGTGGGGTGGGGGGACAGAGACAAGAGGATCCCTGGGGCTCGCAGGGCTGCCAA
Source organism: Mus minutoides (assembly GCA_902729485.2). NCBI lineage: Eukaryota > Metazoa > Chordata > Mammalia > Rodentia > Muridae > Mus > Mus minutoides. Next base: position 857,534 of record LR749784.1, on the reverse strand, counting down.
CCTAGCTGAAACAGTAAGCCCCAAGTTCAGTGAGAGGCCCTGCCACCCGAAATAAGGTGGGAAACCATAGAGAAGGACACCTGATATCAGCTTCTGGCTTCTGTGTATGTTAGGGTGGGGGGTGGAGGAGGTATACCTGCCCCAGTCAGGAGCACACAAAGCTGGAGAAGGGGGTGGAGGGGGCATACCTGTCCCAGTCAGGAGCTTTCCCCTCCCCTTTCAAGCTGCAGAGACTTTCTGGACCCTCTAGGTTCTCATGAAAGACCTGCAAAGAAGGCAGAGTCTCCAGGTGCCCGTCAGCTGTGGCCCACCGAGGAGCTGTGCGTCAGCCTATGGACAGTTAAAAACCAGGAGTAAGACCTTTAGTGGACAGATGAGGCCCTGGTGCTCAGAGAGGGACAGCTACTGGTTTAGAGCCACACAGGATTAGTGATACAGTCAGAAGCCAGGTGTCCTCTGTGGGTCCCAGTGTAGAAGTTGGTAGTTGGCCTGCTGTCCTGAGCTTGCCAGAGGGTTTAGCGAGATGTGAAGAGGCCAGTGGACAGGGGCTGGAGCTGGGGAAGAAAGAAAGGAGAGGCCCATAGGCACAACATGGGGGGAGGGACAGGGTGACCCTCAGATGGTGACTTTGCTAATATGTGTGTATCCCAGGACGGTCTTTTTTGATTGGTTGGTTTTTTTGAGACAGGGTTTCTCTGTGTAGTCCTGACTATCCTGGAACTCACTCTGTAGAACAGGCTGGCCTTGAACTCAGAAATCCACCTGCCTCTGCCTCCCAAGTGCTGGGATTAAAGGCATGCGCCACCACCGCCCTACTCAGGATGCTCTTGGGGACTACAAGTGGTATTAAGCGTAAGAGTCGAAGTCAAGCTCACAGTAGGTACCCTACAAACTTGATCCTTTTCTGGCTGCCTTGAGTTCTCTACTCAAGGCGCTCAGGCCGTTGAACAAGTCTGCCCCCTGGTGGTGCCTTTGGCTATGATGCAGAGATGGATCTGACTGGTTATGGTATAGCGCAGATGAATCTCCTGGGGCTTGGACCATCTCCCTTTTGCCTCAGCCTCCGGAAGGGAGGGTGGGAGAGGGTCCCAAGGAGGGGTGTGGCCCTGCACCGGCCAAATTGTTTCTCATTGTTTTCAAAGATGGCCTTCAAAACAACCCACACTATATTAGATTAGCAGACGTGGTTCCCACCTTCTACCCACAGTTTCGAGCAGGAACATCATCCGCACATTCCCAGAACTTGTCTGTAGCAGACTCCAGTCACTATAAATTATGGATATTTGGGTTATTTCTAATGTTTTGAGGCAGAGTCTCATGTAGCCCTGGGTGACATCAAACTCAAAATACAGCGAAGGAACCACTACCCCCCCCACCCCCACCGCCTCTGCCTCTCAGATACTGTACCACCACACCCTGGCTATGCGGTACCAGGGATTGAACCCAGGACCTTGTGCATGCTAGGCAAGCACTGCACTGAGTCACCTCTGAAGCCTCTAGACAGGGCCGCTCCAACGCGTCTGCATCATTCACCAGTGTTTCTGAAGCACAGATTATGTGAGAGAGGCTGGGGCTTCAGCAGAGAACAGCTTAGAACCCTAAGTCCTGTTCTGATAGGGTGTGCACATCAGCAGAGGTTGACACCCAGGCAAGTAATATCCCAGGTGGTAGCCAGTGCCACGGAGAAAAAAAGAAGCTATGACGGGAGCTGGGACATGGCTTCCATTTGTCCAAACCTCTGAGAAAGATGGCAAGATTTGAGTTACCCCTGGAGTAGGCAAGAGGGGAGCCATGGGACTGTGGGAGAGGTATGTGATTCCAGCCCGAGGGCAGAGTAGGTGTAAAGGTCCTGGGGCAGGTAGGTAAGTTCAGGGGTCCGCAGGAGACCATAATGAGTGTAACGGAGAGGGTCAGGGCCAGGCTGGGGTCAGGTAGGCATTGGGCCATGAGGAAGTCAGGAGGAGCTAGGCAGGAGCCAGGCAGTTTCTGGAGGTGGGATGGAAATGAGGCCATTTGGAAGAGGGGCATAGTCTGACATTTGAAAGCCTCCCTCTGGATGGATCATAAGGAATGAAATTCACAGTGTGGATCAAGGAGAGGGACAGGCCACCCAGAGAGGACGGCCCCCATAGGAAGCAGGTCTGAGAGCTTGTGGGTGGCATGGCCTTAAGCTGGGTATTCTGTCAGGAACTGGATCTTTTTATTTAAATAAAATAATTCTTCAAGTGGGTCCTCTTCTCAGAGGGGAAACTAAGGCTAAGAAAGCCAAGAAGAGACAGCCTGGGCCACACAGCCAAGAAAGGTCAGGGTTTCAAGGCCAGCGATTAGAAGCCCAAGCCTGGGATGCAGCTCAGGTGGTGACATGCCTGAACCCCCAGCACTGTATAAACTGGTTGTGGTCTTGCTTGCTTGTGATCCCAGCATTTGGGAGCTAGGAGCAGGAGGATCAGGAGTTCAAAGCCATCCTCAGCTACATGGGGAGGTCCAGAAGGAGACTCTTGCCACATCCTACTGGATAAAGGGGATTAGGAAATGCTAGATCTCATCTCAGGAATGTCTGGGGGTTGGGCAGTGTGTGACTCTAACACACTCTGGAGTGAATAAGATTGGCTTTTTTTTTTTTTTTTAAGACTTAGTGATTGCCTGGGCTCAAAAGGCCTTAATCAAACAAGCTCCACCCCCTTGCCAAACCTGACCCCTGGCCCTGGCCTGGCCTGCATTCCCCATGTCCCACCTGTCCCCTGACCTATGGGTATCTGTCTCCCTTCTCTTGGGATGTCCATCTACCCTCTGCTCCCAATGGCCTCAACTTTGGCTTCAAATATCCGGGCCTATAATGGGTGGACTTAGGCCCTGACCTTTCTCAGCAGTGTGGCCAAGATGGTGTCACCTTAGCTCAGTATAGCCAAGACTGAGTTACCTTAGTTCTCTAAGCTTCAGTTTCCCCTTTGGTAAAGAGGACCCACTCAGGTCATGAGGACAAAAGGCATCTGACTGAGCGTCTCTTCCCACCAGGCCCAGTGGGCGGCGGATGGCCAGGGTGGTACGTGACTTCCTGCAAGCCCAGCAGGTGCAGGCTCCTGTGGAACTCTACTCTGACTGGCTTTCCGTGGGCCACGTGGATGAGTTTCTGAGCTTCGTGCCCACCTCTGACCAAAAGGTGGGACCCCTGCTCCACTACCCCACAGACTTCCAATTGAGTCAGCTCTGCCCCATCTGGCCTGATGGGGTGGCTTGGGACAGGGGCACTGCCACCAGATCAGTCCTATGGGGTCAGCGTGCGTGGGGCTTAGGCTGTGTTAATCAGGGAGTGCTTCCTGGAGGAGTCAAAAGCCTCAGGCCAGGAGGACATGTGTGCTTCCTGCTGGTCCTTTCAGACCATGAGTCAAGCAGGAGTTGGAAAAATGACTCAAGTACTATATGCCAGACTCACACACACTTTTTTAGCCATGCAACCCTCCAACAGGCCCATTTATTGATTCCATTTTACAGGTAAGAAAATCAAGGCTCAGAAGGGTTCTGCCCTCACTCAGGTCTGCAGAATCTAAGGCTGGCTGGGGAGGGTTGTACACAGGCGTGGGCTCTGGTTTCTACACTGACCACGGAGTCCCACCGTTTTGTGGAGATGGCTGGGAAGAAAGTGGCCCTCGGACATCATGGACATAAGTACCATGGTGACCAGGCAGTGATTGTGGCCCAGTGTGGCGAGAGCTCTGATAAGGGGAGGAACAGTGAACAGCTGGAGCGGGGACACACCTGGATTAGGTGGGAATTGAGTTCCCTTGGGGGGGGGGCAAAGTGAGCAGGGCTCCAGGTGGGGAGAGCAGTGTGGGGAAAGGCCTGCAGGTGGGAACCATGGGCGTGGTGGGTGGGGTGGACAGGGACGAGGAGGGGGCAGGGGGTACAGAGTCCAGGGCACATCAGGCTCCTGAGCTGTCCTTGGATCCATGCCTTGAGCCCTTTGTCCCCTCTGTGGCAGGGCTTCCGGCTCCTCCTGGCCAGTCCCAGTGCCTGCCTCCAGCTGTTCCAGGAGAAGAAGGAAGAGGGCTATGGGGAGGCCAAGCAGTTTGATGGTGAGTGCCCAAGGCTGTGTCACCTGTCACCTCATGGGGATCCTGTCCTTCCTTCACCATCCCTGGGCATGTTCCTGTGGCTGCCCTGGGGCAAGGAGGGGACTGAAGGAGCCAAGGAGTCGCCCCGGATCTGTTGATGCTAGTGGGGCTTCCAGGCTGGACTTTGGGAGAGATGCATGGGTCCCACCTGGGTTCAAATGGGCTCAACCTTAGCCGGAGGTGGGGTCAACCGAGGGTGTGTGTGCTCTTGCCTCTATGGACCTCGGTCCCCCTCTCTTAATTGGAAATGATAACCCTCCTCCCTCCTAGGATGGTTTTAAAGATCAAGGAATTAAGCTGGCCTCCCACAGGTGTGGGAGGTCAGTATTGGGCGCTGTGAGGAGCCCTGGGGCCTTTCCCCAGTGTTTCTGAGTCTTCTCTGCAGCTGGAGGCAGCCAGCCCCTCAGTGTCTGGCCTTTCTCTTTTCCCAACCTACTCCTGTCAGAGCTGCTGGCCTGCTCTGTGCTTCTCCTCCAGGCCAGGGGGCTTCAGGCAGTGTCTCTGAGCCATGCACAGTGTGTCTGTGCCAGTGAACTCATGCAGTCTGTCCTCCACAGGCCTCAAGCATAAGGCAAAGAGAAGCATCAATGACATCTTAGCCGACAAGCACCTCAGGAGGGACAGTGCGCATGTGCAGGTGAGGGCAGGTGCTGGGTGGCAGCAATGTCCAGCCTGTGGGAGACAGGGCCTGGCCTCAGTTTGTCCTGCAGATTTCTGAGGGTGTGGGAATGAGCCTCGTTCTTGGGGATTGGTGGACTTGGGGACACGATGACCACCCCCAGGCTGCACAGGCTCCTGGGGTTGCCTGGCTCTGGGGGTGCCGTTCATTTCCACAGACATGAGTCCAAGCCCTCACTCCGGAAGCATGACTGTGAAAGGCAGAGACACGGGGTCCTCAGGGGCCCTGTGCAGAGATCAGGTGGCACAGGTCTAAGAAGGGATATGGCTGACCAAAGACGGTGTCTGCCATGTTCACTGTGCTGGGCTCACTGAAGGGAGGAGGCCCCCCCACCCGCCCTTCTGCACCATGCCAGGGCCGTCACCTAGATGGCTGGGGCTAGCAGAAGTATTAGCCACATGGTGGCTGGGGCAGTATGTTAAAATGATGGGCTCACCAAAGTTAACTCAGCAAGCTGCCAAGCCTGATGAGCTAAGTCTGATTCCAGAAATCCATATACCTATAGACACATGCACGAACATATGTGCATATGTACACACACACACACACACACACCACAATTTAAAAATAAGAGCACTGGCTGCTCCTCCAGAGGACCAGTTCCCGGCACCCACGTGGCAAGTCACCACCATCTGTAACTCCAGTTCCAAGACATCTGGCGCCCTCTACTGGCCTCTGCTGGCACCAGGCGTAGACATAGCACACAGGCACAAAGGCAGGCAAAACACCCATACACATAAAATTTAAAAAATAATTTTTAGGGCTGGTGAGATGGCTCAGCGGGTAAGAGCACCCGACTGCTCTTCCGAAGGTGATAAGTTCAAATCCCAGCATCCACATGGTGGCTCACAACCATCCGTAACGAGATCTGGCGCCCTCTTCTGGAGTGTCTGAAGACAGCTACAGTGTACTTACATATAATAAATAAAATAAATTTAAAAAAAATAATAATTTTTAAAAACTGCAATAAAGTGACAGGGTCCTTCAGACCCAAACTTTGGCTTTTCCCTGGCTCTGTGCAGTGAGGCGAGCTGCTCTGAGCCTCAGTTTCCCCACTTTGGACACCTGCGAGTCCATTTGCACAAAGCCACTGTGAGGTTTGGAGGCATCCACAGGAGCGCAGGGCTGCACGCAGGAACAGCACACTTAACAACTCCTCTGCATTGGCCCACGGCTTCCCTCTTCCCCAGAAATGCATCGACTGGAACCGTGACGTGCTAAAGCGGGAGCTGGGCCTCTCCGAGAGCGACATCGTGGACATTCCACAGCTCTTCTTCCTGAAGGGAGCCTACGCTGAAGCCTTCTTTCCTGACATGGTGAGCCCCCGGTGGGTGGATACGAGGACAGGTGGATACAGAGGCAGCTGGGTCCGCAGTTCCTAAGCGGGGCAGATGAGTATCCTGGGCCTCGCTGATGGCCACAGTGAGCTGGTGTCTTTGGTACCCAATGGGCAGCAGCTGGAAGGGCTGCTAGACACCCCTCAGCGGGGAAGCCAGTCACACCCAAAGAAGCTCACATTTTCTAGATAGAAAGGTAGATGGGGATGTTTCTGCCTTCTGTTGGAGGCTTGTTTAGTGTGGGAGCTACACTTGTGGCTCCCACAGGGACTTCAGTGTAGGGCTTCCAGGCAGGGAGAACAAATTGTAATCATTAGGCAGCTGACAGGCAGATGAGGCCAAGAGCCCTCAGTTGGGCGGGGTCTGAGCTATGCTATTGAAGCAGCCAGCCGGTCTGCCATTTCCTGTCAGGAAAGGATACGTGGTGAGGCTCTCGAAGAGAGGTGGGCTCTGGAGTGGGAAGTGACCCCCCTTCTCTATGGTGCCTTTAACTTGGGTACCTCTCCTTGGTCAAGACCAGAGTAGAACTGAGTTAGGGGAGGGGTGTGCAGGCTGGAGTGAGGGAGTACCTAGGTTTCTGGCAGTCCTTGGCTGTCGCAAGTCCAGCCTCCAGGCTGGCAGGACGCCACGCAGTTCCTCAGAAACAGGAGATTTCCCCCTGAGCCTCCTGCGGCTGGGCACCACAAGGTATTTAACAGCATCTTTGACCTCCTGTAACAAACAAGAGTACCATGTGGGTAAAATCCATCCCCACTGATCAGGGCTGCTTGAAGCGAGCCTGTGCCTTCTGCTTGAGCTTTCCCTGCTGGGCAAGCTCTCTGGCAGTCTGCAGTGTGACAGGGCATCCCCTAAGCCATCGGGATAACTGTGGCTTGCAGATAGCAACCAGAGACAGGAAGTGATTTTAAGCTACACAGCCACACGTGCTAATGGCTGCTTCCATCTGAACACTGAAGGGCCACTGGGCATGGCTGAGATTATAGCTCATGATCTTGGGCCGTGACTCCTCCCACCCACTCCACCTCCCAGACAAGGTCACTCTGTGTAACAGCAACTCACTTTGCAGACCAGGCTGGCCTCGAACTCTTAACTCTGGGAGCAGAGTCCTAAGCATGACTTCTTATTCCTCTCCCTGCCCTTGGACTCCCTGCAACCTCCCCCACCCCCAAGCATGTGCACCCCAGCCCATGGAGTGGGCAACAAGCTTTTGTGACCTTGGTAATGTTACTTGACCTGCCTGAACCACAACGGGTGGGGGTGGGGGGAACGACTGTGAGATTTAGGGATGATGTTTCTGGAGTACATGAATTCTCAGTAAGGGCTGAGGACTAAGAGGATGCTGCGAACAGCCAGGCAAGCTGTGTACTGCAGAGGTGTCACCACATTAGTGAGTGAAAGATACACACACACACACACACACACACACACACACACACAGAGGGGATTATGACTGTTCCTACAGTGGCAGAGATAAAAGGGAGTTTTTTGGGTTTTGTTTTGTTTTTTAGATAAAAGGGAGCTCATAGCCAGAGTGAACATGACCCTCCCTGAGCTGGGTCATGTGAGAAGAGGGAGGAGAAGAGACAGAGACAGGAAAATAAGGAGTAAACAAAAAAGGAAGGAAGGAAGGAAGGAAGGAAGGAAGGAAGGAAGGAAGAGAAAAGGAAAGGAAAGGAAAGGAAAGGAAAGGAAAGGAAAGGAAAGGAAAGGAAAGAAAAGGAAAGGAAAGGAAAGGAAAGGAAAGAAAGGGGGAGGGGGCTGAGTAACCAAAATGGCTGAATTATAGAGGGAAGGGCAGCCTGGTCCCTGGGCTGAAGGGTTCAGGGTAGGGGGGTTGGGTATGCCAGCCATGAGGCCCCTGTAACAGGTAGGGACTGAGGAATGCTGGGAGAACCTGGTGGCTAGACTGGCCCCTCAGGTGGCCATTTGTCCCGAGTTTGAGAGCTATCCGTGAGGTGAGGACAGTTAGCAAATTTCATCTCTGGTTGGAACAAACTTGTTACAGTATGACAAGAGATGGAAGAAGGTACAGGAGGACCACAGACCGCCATTGGTACAGGTGGCAAAGCCCTGGTTGTTAAGGCAGGGAACACTACCACTGAGCTACCCCTGCAAGCCTTCCCCACCTCTTACTTTTTTTTTTTTGTGATGTTTTATTTATGTAGCCCAGGCTGGCCTCAGACTCACCATCTTCCTGCTTACGACTCCCAAATTATAATGAGCACATACCCCACCCCCATCTGAGACCCGAGTTCCTGACCAACCCCAAGTTCTGCAAAGCCAGACAGAGCCCAGAAGGAGTCCAGAGGTGCGGTGCATCCGCAGACACTGGGACTCTTCTTCCTCTCTCTCGCAGGTCAACATGGTGGTTCTCGGCAAGTACCTGGGAATCCCTAAGCCCTTCGGCCCGCTCATCAATGGTCGCTGCTGCCTGGAGGAGAAGGTGCGCTCCCTGCTGGAGCCGCTGGGTCTACGCTGCGTCTTTATCGACGACTTTCTCTTTTACCACCAGCTGCTCGGAGAGATCCATTGTGGCACCAACGTGCGGAGGAAACCTTTTACCTTTAGGTGGTGGAACTCCGTGCCCTGAGCCTGCCCGACCACCACCCTTGCTTCCCAGCTGATGGGAGTCCCACGGCAAGGGCAAGGGCCACGAACCAGCCTCCACCCTCCTGGGGCCTGAAAGCGGGCTGGCTACTGTGGTCAGCTGAGCGCCAGGAGGACAACACACTTCTTCGTTCCTGGAGTCGCCTGTCCTGCCCTGCCACTTTTCCTTCTCCCATTCCCAGCTAGAGTCCTGAGAGGGTCAAGGCCGGAAGTTGAGCCTGTTCAAGGAGTGGCCTCCACAGCCACGCCCCACTTTGAGCTGTCCCACCCCCCACCTCTCTGGAACCCGAGAAAAATAGCTCTGGAGCGAAATGCCCACCGTGCCAGGACCCTGGGGCAAGAGCACCGTGGTTTCATATGACTCCTGGATTGCGTAAGATGAAAAGGAAGATTTGGGGCGTCCTTTTTCCCAAAGGACCTCAGGCCATGGCCCTCTGGCACCGGTCAGCTTAACGAAGGCAAGCAAGGGCAGGAAAACTCAGTCCTTGAAAGCGAGCAGGCACAAAAGCCCCTCTAATATGCCCAACTCCATCCAATCCAACCTCTGCAGGATGCTCGTTACCTGCCTGGGCAGCTTTTAATTATGAGCCCTGGTGCTTCCTGTTGGAAGACGCCGCGAGGCATAGGGAGGCCCTCGGAAGTCTGCAAGCGTGGGTGGAGGTGGGCAAGAAGGTCTGACCAGGAAAGCAGAGAGCTTGCCCTTCTTGGGGTGGGGAACCTAGAAGCCTGGACTCGTGGCTGGGTGTTTGGGGCCCCTGAACCTGAAGGCTGTTTGTTGGTCCAGAAGTGAAGTGGGTGGGGCCCAAGGTATTAGGAGAGGGTGGGGTAGGCCATTAAGTTACATCTGGCGGTGAGGCCTAATTTCCTCTAATAGTCTCTAATTACTCCTGATCCTGCTGCAGGCAGTGGGAGGGGCGGGCCCACACTCCCCCCAGCAGCCCAGGGACCCTACACAACACTTATACTGCCCCAGTAAACCCCATGGCAGGCCTGTGCCCCCCCCCACACAGTAGGACAGACAGCTGGACTGGAGGCTAATAGCACCGGGTGAGGTAACAGAGGCAAGTGGAGGCAAGCAGGCAGGCAGACCCAGCTGCAGGGCATGGCTGGCAGAGGCCTGCCATCTTCCTCCGGTGGTCCAGGAGCCACCACAAGGCCGCTGGATTCTGTCTTGGTGTTTTTAGTAGCTTCTGGTGCCACCCCAGACTTGAGGCAGCTGCCGTCTCTTCATAACCGGGGGACACTCAGTTAGGGAAGGCTTCCATGGAAGTGTTAGGCTAGGCATGGCCAGGTAGGTATTGGCTCTTACCCCTTCCAGAAGATGCTATGGAACTGGAACCCCATTTGTAGGCTCCCTGCACCAACAGCCTCCTCTATGATCATGGCCCGGCTGCAGCTGAGCCACGGAGAAGGAGAAGAAGATAAAGGGGGATGAGAAGGGTTGGGGGCGGGGCCGGGCCTCAGAAGAGGAGAGGAGACTGCGAAGCCCTGGCCAGCAAGGGAACAAGTCTTCAGCCCCACATGATGGGGGGCTCTGGAGTTGCCGCTCAGGCTGTCTGGGGTCCTGGCTGACTGGCCACCGTCTTTTTCATCAATAAAAACATCGTTGTGCATTCTTTAACTGACTGCCTCATTTGCACCTAGGCCGACGAAGGGAGAAGAAAATGAGGGGCCTGCCTCCCTAATCTCCACACCCTAGCACAGGTCCCTAGGCTCGGTGCCAGCAGAGCCTCGGGCGGCCCCTGTCAGCTGAGCAGCTTCCTGGGCTGAGGCAGGTGAATGCCAGACAGCAGCTGATTCAACAGAATCCTTGGTCCATGGCCACTCCCACCCCTGCTGCCTGCTTGAGATACTATCGAGGAGGCACCCGCCTCTTCCTCTCCTCTTCCCTTGGCTTTATCTTCCATCTACCGTCGTCCGGGTGGGGGG